>QKQZ01047049.1:0-12733 GCA_003595255.1 Solenopsis fugax
ATCTCCACACTTCTCGCTCCCGAACATCCAGAAATCCGCAAACGCGCGGGCGCTCAATAAACAAATATCTTCCGCGGTAATTACGTAACCCAAATACTCAATTTTGGTGAACATAAACTTGCATTTATCAAGTCTTGATTTAATTTATTATCAACTAGCAATTTGAATACTTTTTTCAATATGATGAAATGGTGTAGCGATTCCGTCGCGATCAAAAAATCATTAATGTATACTATCACATCACCTGATCGAATTAACTCACCGAGTACTTCATTTACAAATTTTTGGAATCTAGGATCCGGGAGCCGACTTCAATCCAAAAGGCATTTACGTATACTCAAACTGCCCCAACGGCGTAATAAAAGTTGTGTAATCTATCGACTCCTCGGCCATTCGAATGTGAAAAAACCCATCTTTTAGATCTAGTATACTGAAGTATTTTTCCCTTTAAAACATTAATTTGATCTTCTATTACTGGAATTGGATCATTCGTGCGCGCAATATACTTATTAAGCGTTCTATAGTCAATATATAATCGGTATTCACCGTTTTTCTTCTTTACTAACACTATAGGTGAAGCGTATTTCGAGCTGCTCGGTCTGATTACCTCTTTGGCTAATAACTCGTCGAGTATTTTTTGCAACTGCTCCCTCTCCGTATAAGCGAGTCGTCTCGAAGGGAAATGGAAGGGTTGCACCTTCTTCAACTGTAGTTTTAACTCTGCATTCACCTTCGGCTCCTTTGGACGCTCTGGATTTACATAGTCTTTTTCGAAGATATTTCTAAATTCTACCTGCTTTTCCTACGCAATTTCGGGATTGATTATTAATGAGTCGGTAACGTTACCCGCAGTTTCTATCGCATTTATACTTAGAATCTCGTCAACTCCCTCGTCTCTAATAATTTCCGGTTCGCTCGTCCGGTTCTTACACAATGTAACCTGCTTTAACAAATCTCGACCTAATATCATTGAAAAGGACATAGTAGTATTATTAGTGACAATATAGACTTGGGCTTCGACTTCCTTAACTTTACCGCAAGTAACATCTGCTATAGCAGACCCAATAATGTTCAATTTACTTCCATTTACTCCGCAAAACTTGTCATATCAACGTAACTAATGCAATCACTAGGAATTATTTTCTCTTTCACAAAACTGATCGGGCTTCCTGTATCAATTAATGCGTCTACTTATTTCGCAACTGAATCTAGGACCATTAAACTTTAAAGTGGCTTAACTTTGAAAATAATTATTAACCTCCGTAACATTTATGCTATTAGCTTGATTCGATTCTACTTTAGTCGTGCACTCTCCGATCATGTACCCTTTCTCGCCACATTTGAAGTAGGTACCTCTCTCTCTTTTCGGTAGCTTACACTCCTTGGACATGTGGCCAAATTTACTGCAATTGTAGCACCGTATCTTTGCTTTTACCGCGCCGACGTTCTGCGCTGTCTCTTTCTTCGGCGACATCTCCCTCTTCACTTGAGTCCGTGCCCCTCCATGGTCCTTGTTCTATGCTTTGGTATCACGATCTGGATGGTTCTTGGTTTCCGTCAAGCTGATGTCTTCTAAAGCAACCAACAATTCCGCACTCGAATCGAACCGCTGTAATCGTGCCTGGTTTCGTAACTGCGTGCTCGATACTCCATCAATAAGATATTCTATAATTTCCTCCTCGTCGATTGGAATTCGATTGGAAGATCACTTTTTCATGGTAGTACGCGCTGAAACTTTCGTTCGCTTTCCATGTTCGCTCCTCAAATTGTTTACGACGCTTCAATTTACTTTCCCGATGGTCGAACATTTTTTTCATCTTCGTTAATACCTCTTCAATGTTTAATTCAATGTGCTCAGGGCGAGAACGGAACCATTCTAATAATTTCCCCTTGAGGCGCATTCCGATTAACACTTTCCCGCTATTGGCGTCCAATTTATAGGTTAGTATCAATAACCTTAACTGCCTGTCCCAATTTTGGAACGCACCTTCAGATCCGTTGAATTCACTCAAGAGCTCGCTCATCGCCTTGACGCTGACTCTCGATTATTCTTCCGGCCTGTTGTCTGTTACTCATTCTGCCCTGTAGCAGTTGGTTCTCTCTCTCGGCGACTTGTAGCTCTCTTTCTAATAGCCGCTGTTCCCGCCTCAGCCACTTAAGTTCTCTTACGGTATCTTGCGCCACCTCGTCTCTGTAACCGGGTATACCAATCTGCGACACCGCCGAGGAATCTTCGTCGTCTGTTTCATCTCCTACGGCCGTCACTGTGCCCGTTCGCACATTTTCCAATTCGTGTCTCCACTGTCCTTCCGGATCCGCCATTTTCAATCTCGCGATCAATTCCGCCTTGCTTCCCGTTGTGGGTAATTGCCACCAGGGGTAACAAACTCCCATGAAGTAGGATAAGGAGACCGAACTTCATGCTCAGAGAGTAGCAAAAGTGGACCCAAATTCCGTCGTAAAAATGAGTTCGGTATTTGGTCACTCGCGTCGCATGAAACGTTAATTCTACCATTTCTATTGGTTCTGTATTTCTATTGGTTTATGAATCATAAAGAACCAATAGAAATACAGAACCAATAGAAATAATAGAATTAACGTTTCATGCGACGCGAGTGACCAAATACCGAACTCATTTTAACGACGGAATTTGGGTCCACTTTTTCACCCAAAGTTCCGTCTCCTTATTCTACTTCATGCAAACTGCTATGCTTTCCTTGGTATCAGTGTTTGCAGCGCCATCACTGATTGACAGGCTCGAGAACTAAATTATGTGAGTGCAGCGCCATCTTGAAAATATTGAAATACACTGTTGCGCAGGCCTCTGTTTAGATTTGGCTGCCTACGAGTTCGGACGTCTTTGCCCGTTACTGATACATTTTTGTGTCTGTCGATTGTATCACAATCGGACTACTGTCGTTCCATGTTTTGCTATTCCAGTGAAGGCTGGTTTATGCAAGCAATAACCATTAACTTATACTGGAATCGGTAAAGTTTAAAACTAGGATTTCAATGCTTCTGTTTATCAAGACTCGATAAACAAAAGCATTGAAATCGTAGTATTGAACTTTACCGGTTCCGGCATAAGTTAATGGTTATTGCCTGCATAAACCAGCCTTTATTGTTTTTGCATCATGGTCAAATCATCCTCGCCCTGTTGAATTATTGGGGACAAGTACTAATAAAAAGCAAATATTAAAAAAATAAAAAATATTTTAATTCATCCACCATGCTCACCTACTTTCAGTTTATATGTATTTTCAATATGGCGGAACACTCACACAATGAAATTTAGTTCTCGTCTGTGAGCCTGTCAATCAGTGATGGCGCTGCAAACATTGGTACCAAGGAAAGCATAGGAGTTTGCTACTCCTGATTGCCACTTTTGCAACAGCTCCTTCAGCTGCGTGATCTTGAGCTTGCTCGGATCAGACATGTTTCGATAGGGCAATCGGAAGTCTATTCGAAACGCTACACTCCCCACTGACCGAGTATCTTCTGTACGGCGGATGGCCCACGCGACTCAATGCTGCACGTGGTTCGATCGTGCCCGTATGGCGATCTATCCGTCTTACTCGCAATACACTTTACAATATTATCCGAACCGCTCTTCCGCTACTATCATTGAATTCTTCTTCCAGATCCGAGTCCGAATTCGAGTTCGAATCCCATTTCTGATTTTGTAAGGATGGTTAAAAAAGATATATTGTATATTGGTCGTAAGAATGGAAGAATACACAGGTTGAGCGTTCGGCTCGAAGGCGTACCAAGACTGTCCTCTTGCGCCGCTCTGCGCATGACAAAGGCCGACCGGACGAGCGATAACGCACGAGCGCCCGATCGTGAGTGACGATTCGTCGCAAGTCTCCAACTTATAGTTTCGTTACAGTTTCGTTACAATTATAAGGATGTTATTATAACTTTATCACTTATAAGTACATATAAGATACCTTTTGATTTCATCAACGATAAATGATATTCTTATGACTTCTGTGTTCTATGGATCCAATATTGGTTATTTTCCAACAAGATACATAGATGAAATAGTGTGACACATTGTGTCTAACATAAAGTGTTCCAATTGTGACACAGTGTTACACTGCACTGTAGTAAGCTAAGTACAAATATGTAAAATATGTCAGTGTCAGTCATAAACTTTCCAAAATATTTTATGTTTATGTGGTAATTATATTCATTTATAATATGAATATTATCTAAGTTGTATAGAGGAAGAAGATTATTGTTCAGTCATTAGTGTATGAGAAATTAAGTCTAGAGTTTTAATTAGAATAGAATTTATTTGCTTCAGCTTTACATTGCCAAGAAGTTTATTTGGTTTACAATAATCTTCCTTAACTCATTCATCCATGCATATCTTCTACGCATATCCGACCTGTGCTAATACAATAAAACCGCTATGCCTATTTTTAACCTATCTTAAACTTATCTGGAACTTATCCTTAATGACTACCACGCCTGACTAGATCTATTATCCTTTGTACTTTACACTTTACATTTTACATTTTACATTTCCTATATACATCTTTACAATAACCATTACATAATTTCTTTTTACATTTCCTTCTGTCTCTTCTCCTCCTCTTCCTTTTCCCTGTGTTTTCCTCCTACCTCTTATTCACGACTTTTTCTCTTTCTTTCCATAACTTACTTAGAATCCTACCTTTTGTCTCGCCTAATTCCTCATTCCATAATTTCTCTATAATTTTCTCTTTATCCCTACCTAATTCTTCAAAACTCTCTTTCCATTCCTTACATTCTCCTACGTAATGTTCGATATTATCCCATCCTTCTTCGCAAAACACGCACTTCCAGTCTCTTTTCTCCAGCCAGAACTTGTTTATTCCCTCCATATTTCCGCATCTCAAATTCACTAGTGCTCTAACTCCCTCGCTCTTCCCTATCTTATCTAAATTCTCTTTCCCCAAATATCGTGGTCCCGTATCTCCGTTTTTCACCCCTATTACTTTGTATCTTTCATTGTATCTTGATTCTGTAATCCTGCTCTCCTCCTGTCTCTGAATGTCCCTCTCTCTTTTAATTAATTCCTCCTCTAAACTTTTATTTATCTCATCCCATTCCTCTATCTTTCAGACTCCACCCATTTCTGTTGTAATATTTTTGTCTCTCCTTTCCATATACTCCCCCCCAACCGTATTTCTCCTTCTCATCCCAGCAACTTTTTGCTATCTTACCTGCTACTCCTAATTTGATTTTACCCTCATATCTCTTTTGCCCTTATGCCCTCAACCTATTCTCATCTTTTCCATTCCTAGCTCTCTGGTTATTATATACCTCGGTGTGCAAAATTCAATCCCGAATAACCATCTTACATAATCTAACATTATCCTCTCTAGCTCCGCTCTTTCTATCCACCCCCATATTTCTACCCCATATGCCATTACGCTCTGTACTAAATACTTAAATAAAATCCACCTTCTCCTGAAATCATTTCTACACAACCTCTCCTCTAGCCCCCACACTTTTTTCGCGGCTAACCTTCCTTTCCTACTCAGTTCCTTGATATGATCGTTATAATTTCCTCTCCTATTGAACGTCAATCCTAGGTATTTAAATGTCTGAACCTCTTCTATTTCCCTACTCCCCCATTTCCACTTTTCTTTCCTTTCCTTTCCTATTAAACACTAATATTTTTGATTTTTCCGCACTTAACTCTCGCTTTCTGTCCCTAAGATACCTTTTGAACGTGCACATCATATCCAACATGGCTTCTCTATTGCTCGCTAATAGCACTACATCATCCGCGTATGTCAAGCTCCACACTCTCTCATTTCCTATTCCTATCCCTTCTATGCCTCTGTTTTTCATCTCTTCCTCTAATTCCGCCATGTATACGTTAAACAAGAGTGGATTCATCACACAGCCTTGTCTCACTCCCTTCCTTNTTCATCACACAGCCTTGTCTCATTCCCTTCCTTGTGTAGAAGTTTTCTGTTATTCCTCGGCTCGTCCTCACTATTACCTCCGTTACCGTGTAGATCTTCTCCACTCTTCTTATCAATTGTTCTTTTACTCCTTTTCTTCTCATAATTTCCCATAGTAACTCTATCCACATTGTCAAAAACTGCCTTCAGGTCCGCAAAGAAAACGTATATCTTCCGGCCTCTTCCTCCCTCTCTCTGACAGGTGAGTCAGCACAAAAATGTTGTCGATTGTCGATCTGCCTTTCCTAAAGCCCGCTTGTTCTTTCGGCAGCAGGTTTACTCTTTATCTCATTCTCCAATCTGCTTCTCACTATCTCTGCGTAAATCTTGTATGCCGTACAGAGCAGAGAAATACCCCTGTAATTCTCTACTTTTTCCTGATCCCCCTTTTATCTAAGGGGACTATGAGACTCCTCTTCCAATCCAGCGGCATCTCTCCCCCCTTCCATATTTCTTCCAGTAACTCGATTGTCTTATTCCTCAGATGTCCTCCTGCATGCTTCCAAGCCTCCATCGGGATGCCGTCAATACCCGCAGCCTTGTTTACTTTCAATTTTCTTACCGCTCTGTCAATCTCCTCCAACTCAAGTTCTCTTTCTATATCTTCTCCCTGTGTCACCTTCTTTGTAGTTCCATTCTTCCTTTCACTTCCTCCGACTCATGCGTATCCTCACCTCCTCCTAGTAATTCCATGAAATGCCTTCTCCATTCTTCCTTGGGTATATTATTTTCCACCCAGACTGTGCCTCCTATCCTCTTATTTATAAATTTCCAAACGTCCGCTTCTCTCTTCAGCTTCTTAAGTTCTTCTTCTTCTTTCTCTCTTTTCTCCTTCTGCTTTTGCTGCTTCAGGTCCCTAAATTTTTTTCTTTCTTCTGTATATTTTTCTTTTTCCACTTTGCCTCTCTTCCATTTCTTATAAATCCTTTTTACTTCCCTCTTCTTCCTTGTACAGTTCTTATCCCACCAATCTTTGTAACCTAAGTCTTTTCTCTTTCTTTTGATCTTCTTTTTCACCATTGCTCCGTGTATTAGTTGTTTAATCTACTGCTATTTTTCTTCCACTGATGTAGTTTCCTGCTCCCCTCTGTTTTTTTCACCGTTTTCTGTTGCCTTCTCGTATTTCCTAATTGCTTCTTCATTCCATGCTATGATCTCTACCTCTTCTTCTTCCGCAACCTCCTCCTGTCTATCGTCCTCTTCCTCTAGCTCCAAGCACAACGGCACGTGATCCGAGTCCACCCTTTCTCCTACTTTAAAATTAATCACGCTTTCGCACAGCTTATCGTTACCTATAATATAGTCTATTACCGAACTGCCTCTCGCTCCTACATATGTAAATTCCCCTTCCCAGTCTCCTTTTACTGCGCCATTCAGAATACGCCATCCTTTCTCTTGTAACCATTCTATAAATTTCCTTCCTCTATTTCCTATTGTCTTGTCTTTACTATGTCATCTTCTCGCCTTCCACCTCTTCCGTCCCCATTTCTCCTAATCTTAAATTGAAATCTCCCCCTTTAATATTTTTTCCTCTAACTTTTCCATCAACAAATCATCCATTTTTTCCCTTAGCTTCTTTTCCCCTTCTGTGCTATATACCGACATAATACTCAGTTTTTTTTTTAATTTATTTCTGTTAGACTTATGCCTTCCGCGTCAAACTTAACCTATTCCCTTGTCTATCCCAACCTTTTCTTCTACCTATTATAAAACCTCCCTTGTATCTCCCTTTCTTCTTCTCCTTTTCCTTTTTCGCATAGCTACCCACCCACTCATGTGTATCTGGCAACCTTTTCTTTAACCCCCCCCCTTTTTCTTCTACCCATGTTTCACACATACTAATAAAATCAAACTCATATATTTCCAAAAATCCTCATCCTTATTACTTAACCCTGCCACGTTTTAAAACAAAAATTTCCTCCGCCTTTTCGTTTCCTTATTCCTTCCCCTTTTCTTACCCCTAGCCTTTTCCTCCCTTCTTTCCCCTTTCTCTCTCCTGTTCCTTTCCCCCCTCCCTTCTACTCCCTTCTTGGCTTATGCAAAACTTTGTTCTTCGTTCCCGCTTTCCTTCCTTCTATTTTTACACTCTTCTTCGTTTTCTATATCCACCCATATTCTCCATACCTTCTCTATTCTTACCCTTCCCGTTCCTGCCTTTACATTTCTCCCCTTTTCTCTCTGTTCCCTTGGGAGCGTCCCAGATGCACACAGTTGCAATCGGACACACCACTCACATCGGCCGGTCCCTAGGTATTTCCTGCTGTACCACCAATCAGAAAATTTTATACTATAGCAGCCAATCAATGATGTGTTTCGATTGGGTCTCACCCGTTCCCTTATCCATCTGTTTATTTTCTCCTGTACCTTTCTTTCTTCCCAATTCAGATCCCTTTCAATATAGATTGTGCCTCCTTTCAATTTAATCTTATTTTTCATTATCTCTCTCTTCTGAGCTTCGTTCTCTATCGTGACTACAATTACATTACCGCTAATTCTCCATCCTATCACCTGACATTCTACTCCTACTTTATCTTTAATAAATTTCTTAGTCCATACGCACCCCCCTCTCTTGTCTCCTTCTAATTCTTTCGGTATTTTCATCACCTTAATTACTACATTACAACGCCTTTTTTCCCTATCCTTTTCATCCAAGTTTATCTACCTCCCTTACGCTAAATCCTGAACTCACAATACTACTTGCTGACCACCTGCTACCCACACTGTATTCACTTCTAACCTCCATTTGTTCATTAACCTCTGAGCCCTCTGTACCTCTTACTAACCTCCTTTCTAATATTTCCTGCCTGTCCTCTAACCTATCTATCTTCTCTTTCCACATCTTTTCCTTGACTTTGAATTCTTCTAAATAGTCTTTCATCACCCTCCTTTCCTCTCTCACTACCTTTTCTAACTGCTCTATTTCCTTCTTTAATTTCTCTAAATCCCCTCCCCTTTCCTGCTCTCCTGACAATCTGAACGTAACTTTCTTCCCGCTCTCCTTATCCTCTACCAATCTCCTTTACTTGCTATCACCTCTCAGTCTCCCCGTTATTCCCGAACCTATACTCCCCTCCCCGCGCCTCCTATACCGTTCCCACTCTTTAAGCCCATAACCTTACTTCTATGCCTTACTACTAAACCCCTCGAAACCTCTGTTCCTACTTCGCCCCGAAACTCTCCTCCACTTCCTCTGCTTCTCTCCTCCTTCCTCTACTTACCCACCACTTAATTACTTCTCTCGTTTATCTTTCTACTCTACTATCGCTCTAATCACATTCGCTCAATGCCGCACGCATCCACACGCACGCGCCACACCTAACAAAGTCCTGTCTAGAGTTTTAATTGTGTTTCAAGAAAAACTTTTGCAGAAACAGCGGAACAAGTAGGCATTTTTCAGCAAGAGACACAGTTCATGTTCATGACACAGTGAATCGTTTTATCCTTATTATTTTTGAATGTTAAGGCTTCTAACGCCACAGCCGAGAACTCCGCGTTGACGGTAGCGGCATTCCGTCGCGAACAAAATTAGAACTAATAAGCGTGAAACGTGACAGATTGACGATGAAATTTTGTGCATGTCATTTTGTTATTATGTGTTTCATTGTGAAAATGTAACTAGTCTCGTATTTATTAAATTCGTAAAAATGGACCGCAAGTAAAGTTTCTTTAAATTTTATACATAAAAGTACATTTTTTACTCTTTTCAATAGCTGTCCGTGTGCTTTCCTGTCTGAATAGGCTTCACTTTACATGCTTTTTACTGACTATTAGGCAGAAAAAGGATAGTCGAGACCGATTTTTACAAGTGTTTTAAAACGATTTCGTTATTCTGTTTTATCCAAATTCTTTTTATTTACAAATGCCATGTTACATAATTTTAGCTTAACCATGTGTTTTCCTGCTTGAATAGCTTCACTTTATATGTTTTTTACGACTATTTACTGACTGTTAGGCGGAAAAGGGATAGTCGAGACCGATTTTTACAAGTGTTTTAAAGCCATCTCATTAGTCTGTTTTACCCAAATTCTCTTTATTTACAAATGTCACATCGCATAAAATTACGTGTCATTTCACGTTTATGACGATTTCAATATGACCGCGGCGAGTAGACAGGAGCCTTAAACAAGGATAAAATGTTGCATTGTGTCCTTCTGTGTCTCTTGCTGGAAAACGGCCAATGTAACTTGGTGTGTTCTAACTGAAAAACAGCCATTATACTTCTGGCGGTAAACACAGTTGAAAAGTATTGGGAGTATTATTAGCGTTTTCGCCTGTAATGGATTTGAACCTAACCTAATCCGAAACGAGTTAATGACATATGCTGGAATCGTCGAATTAGAAAATCGAGTATGACGTCATTACCCTGGTAAAAAATTTTGATAGAAAACGATAGAAAATAATTCACATTTGTGAATTTATGAACCAAAATCCATATTCAAAACGATAGAAATTTTATTCTATCATTTTCTATTGAAAATTTCACTAATATGAATCATTTTCTATCGTTTTCCGATAGAAAACAATTCACATTAGTAAATTCACGAACCAAAATTCATATTCAAAACAATAGAATTTTTTCTATCGGAAATTTTTTTACCAGGATAGCCTCCAGTTGGGTTCAAACTCACTATGGTTGAAAATGCTACGTGTTATAAAGTGTCGCCTGTATATATTACTAAAAAACAAACCAAAGCTAAATACAAATGTAAAATACATTAGTGTCACCAACTTTTTAAGAAATTCATGTTGTAACATGTAGTAATTATGGGAGGGTCCCAGATGCGCACAAAACCCAGTCGGACACTGCAGGGTGTGCCAATTGGACACCAGGAACAGAACAATTAGACCTCGGTTTGCTCGCAAGGCAGGGGGGACGGGTAGGGTTTAATAAGGAGTGAGCGTCGTGTGTCCGTTTGAACTTGTGTCTGATTGGAACCGTGTCCGATTGGCACTGTCGTGTGTCCGATTGGAATTGCCTGGTGTCCGATTGGCACATCCTGCGGTGTCCGATTGGTTTTGTGCGCATCTGGGACCCTCCCAAATTTATAATTCTAATTATTCCAAAATGTACCTTATATAGCGGAACATAGTATAACATTGATGTCCTAGTTGGAAAATAGCCACAGTATATGATCGTGTTCTATTGTTGGAAAACACCCATAATATATTAACACGTTTGCCAACAGTGTAATAAAAAAATGTTTGTTACAACTTTTGAAAATCTATCAAAACTCTTGCACTCATCCAATAACTAACATATCCTTGTCCTGTGAAAAAGCAAATATTTTTCGATAAAAATACTCAATATGATTTCTTTTGTATTCTAAAAAGCTATAACTACTTCAAAAAAATTATGTATCATAAAAGATGGCATCCTTGCATCATTACAAATATACATATATATATATATATATACCATATATATATCCCTCCAATATATTGTGCAAAAATTCTCTATATATAAATTTATATTTTATCTAGAATACAATAATTTATCTTGAATACTTTAAAATATGCAAATCTTCCTTAACCCTTAAACACATATTGAAAATTCTCCTAGAATTTTGATTGCTTACTGTGTGAAGACGGAATGAGACAAAAGATTCGGGCTAGGTGGAAAAACAGCTTGAAGTCTCCTCTATCGACTGCTATGATTGACCAACTTCATTGCTCAATTAAAATAAAATGGCACAAAAATAAAGTTTTTTCGGGAAGGTCTCCCAGACCCACTTATGTGTTTAAGGGTTAATAAATAATTTTGTAATAAACACAAACTAATAGTAACATAACTTTGTTATAACATTATTATAACATTAATATTACACTGTTAATGTTTACTCCGTATACATGACTGTATCAAATTATTTATTAATATTTACATATTGTAAAAAAGTATACACTATCACTATTGACATTAAGTTATAATAAGAGAATATTATTTTCTTTTATTATATTCATGAATGTATTATTAGATCGATGACAATCAACTTTTTTATGCATTAAAATATCAATAAGTTATTCAATCAGTTAGATATAAGTTTTATTCACATATTTACACATGTCTCACGTATACAAACGTTAAATATGTAACAAATATATGATTTGGTCTGATTTGATTGGGCTGATACATTCTTTTCTTCTTCTGTTTTCTTATTTTTAAAAATACGGGCAGCCTTTCGTGCCAATGCAATTACAGGTGCATTGATATTTCCACTTGGTAGTGACGGAAGAATTGATGCGTCCACAACATACAGATTTTTCATATTGTAAACTCTGTAATGGATACGAAAGTGATATATATACATACCATACACAGGGTGAAGAAAAAATATGTAATTGGTAAAATATCTCGAAGTCGAGACATCTGAGAAAAAAATGTTTCATACAAAAGTTGTAGGGTTTTAACAAATACATTTATAACGGCCCGTGTTTTCGAGCACGGACCAGCTCGCCGGTATTGCCAGGGCTCGAGGTGGATCGCGAATAAATTAAACTGAGATTGATGAATTAACAATGTCGGTTTATTATATTAAATTATCTGAATACAGAATGATATGTGACGCGGAACGGAACATGATATAGAAATATTATAATGGTATCTTACATAGAACGCAATATTTACAACGAGAAAATGGCGTTATACTGTACAGCTGTTTTCGAGCGAATCACCTGCAACGGGTCGACGTTTTTACATACGGACTTTCAGCCTAGCGCGGTGCGTGTTTACGCTTCGGCGCCGGTTCCGTGGCGCGGCTATGGGGCGCGCGGCT
>QKQZ01047056.1:0-39209 GCA_003595255.1 Solenopsis fugax
TAAAATATACTCCTATTAAAAAAATGTATCATTATTAAAGTAATTATTAAATTTTAATAAGAGTGTCATTTTAAAATGACAATCGGTTAACACTCCTCGTAAGTCGTCAAATAGTAAACCATCTGCACTAAACAGTCTGAGGATGATAGTATAATGTATTATACTTTATAAAAGCTCGTTTTAGTGCAGATGGATAACCTTTTACATTTTATATTTACTACTGTAAAGATAATTTTCAATAATCGAGGATATATTGTTAGATTGTACTGTGTTTGTCTTGCTTCTTTAAAAAAAAATTAACGTAGAAAAAAGTTAATAAGTTAATGTTTAAAAATAACTAGTTGAAGTTAAAAATTAACGCATTTAAAATTAACTAAATTAAGTTAAAAGTTATTAACTTTTTAACTTTTTGTTTAACTTTTAACTTTTTAACTAGTTACTACCCAAGTCTGCTGATAAGGAGTCAAAGATCAATAATAAAGGGTTTAGTTTTTATGTACGAAAATTAGATACAAGAATATTGTACTAAAAAAATATATTTTTTCTGCTTATTTTTATTGCTGTATAACTTGTTATTTCAAAATAAACATTTTATATAATACATGTCATATACAAAAATTCTCTTATTATTTATACTTAAATGGGCCACACACGTTCAAGTAAACTTGTCAAGTATGCATGCGCAAGCACGCTTGTGCAAGTTTATTGAAGTGTAGATAACAAAACTGCATAGTTATTTTAACTTGCGCAAGCGAGCAAATATGAAAAATCATTTAATATACTTGCGTCAAAGTGGATTGTTCAAATAAATCGGAGCGTGTGTAGCAACATAGCAGACTCAATTCGGAATATTCGGATTAATTGAAAGTTGGCATTGTAAATAAAAGTAATTATATTAAAATAAATATCAAAGAATTGCTCCTTCTATAATGTAATTATTACTTAATAATATATCACTCAACTTAATATTAACAATGTTATTATACGAGACAGTCACATTTTTACTTAGTGCAAATAATTCTAGACTCTTATTTTCTTTAAAATCTATTCTTATTAAACGGATTGCTTTTCAATCGTTTTTTATTCCTAAAATAGATTTTTAACTTTTGTTCAATTAAAGAGCAATTCTTTGGTGTATGTTTCACAGGATTTCTTTTTAAAACTACACATATCACATGTTGCACAAGAACGCTTGTGCAAGTCTATGGAAATGTCTAGAAACTGCAAGTTGTCGCAAGTACACACATTCCGGTTAATTTGCACAAGTTTATGTTAAGTTACACTTAAACGTGTATGGCTTTACAAAATATACTACAATGTGATTTATTGTTGAAATATAATAACACTTTGATAAAAAAATATTTACAGTTTATATAATAGTAATAAAGAAAATATAAAATATACTGTGTATAAATTGCATATAGTATATAAAAAACAGAAATATAAAAAGTACCAATGATAACGCAATTGGAATGATTCGTATAGCTAAATAAAAGGTTAAATTGCAAAGAAAGGTTATCAAGAATCTTTATCTGACAGCATTATTTGTACATTATTGAATTCAGCTTGACATTATATGAACGGTGCCATCTTCCATACCAAAATAAACTTTTTTTTTCATATCAAGAAATAAACCAGTTTCTACGACACCAGGTATCAAGGATATTTCGTTGTTAATATCGTGCCAACATTCTATGTTTGGAGGAAAACACCAATCCAAAATAAAATTACCATTATCTGTTATTACCGGACCCTGCATAAATAATAAATATAAATTATCTCATATATATGTTATTTATACTACTTGATTTAATAATAATCTACAAAATCAGATAATGAAAATATATTTACAGCTTTAGCAACGGCCATTCTGAGTTTTAACTTTCCTCCATATTTATCTTCAATTTTACGTTGAATTGGCACATATGCCATAGGAACTACTTCAATAGGAATTCCTTTCTTGTACTGATCGCCAAGCTTTTGTGATTTTTTTCTGAAATGTAAGAAGTAATGTAAGAGTGAATCCTATAATCTCTGTACCACAAGATTTCAAATTGTCAATATGTAATTATATACCAAATCAATTACAACAAAATCAGTTCTAATAGATGTAACAGTACATCTCTAATAAGTCAGCAAAATCAATTCAGTTCTTTTTTTAATGGTTCTGTTAGCTTAATAATGAGTTAGCAACTCTACATTTTTTTCCGAAATGGCGCGTACAGTACAAAATTATTTTTAATGGTACAATTTCATAAAAAATAAGTACTAAGTGTTTCAATAAATCCAGTTTGATTTTGCCGATTTGACTACCTGCTAACTTAATAGAAATCAACAATATTTACGTAAAATCTGCTGTAATAATAAGCCGCTTAGCACAGGAAGCGACAATTTTTTCTTGTAACAAACATCCTCCACCACCTTTAATGAGATTCAGGTCACTATCAACTTCATCTGCTCCGTCAATCGCACAATCCAGCTATGACCATAAAAAAAATATATATATAATTTATATACATACATTAGTGCTTAAAATATGTAATAAAAAAGAAATACATGTATAATGTAGAGAAAGAGTACGAGAATTACCTGTGGGTAAGTTTCTAAGTCACCTAAGGTTAGATGATGCTCTAGTATAAGTTGACGAGCTTGAAATGATGTAGGGACACATGTTACACTGAGTCCTTCTTCTTTCACACGTTGGGCTGAAAATAGAACACTTTCAAGAAATAAGCAAGCTTGTAAATTGTAAGAAGTTAGCTTTTGAAAATAATATGGTACAATACATATATTTCAATATATGACAAAGAAAATGAAAGACTATGTATTATATTTTAACAAGTAGAAGTTTTAATAGCTGTAATAAGGACAAAATAATGATGTATATACATAGGCACTCAAATTTTAAATTCTATGTATCTTGTTACAATAATTTAAAAAATAATGCATTAAATCTACTGTATAAAACATCTTTTAGAACGTTTAAAATTTTATGTTAGATCAAAATAATTTCCTATCAGCAATGTGTTGCACTAATAGCAGTTAAATTTACATATTGCACAATGTCTTAAGTTTAACACATGTTCTTTTGATAGACATATTATATTCATATAGAAAATCTGAAACAATATAACAAAACTCCTTTATAATTTTATTTAAAAAAAGTATGAGAATGGCTAAAGTAATTAACTGAGTTGCAACATTTGAAGTATGAATCTTCAATGAAATCCATTTCATTATATAAGACAATTAATAAATAGGAAATTTCACGATTACCAAGTCTCTGAACAGCATAAACCACAGTGGATCCGCTACCAATCCCAATTACAGTATTATTCTGAAAGATAATTTGCCGGAATGTATATAACGTAATATAACCTCTGGCAGACAAGAGCGATACGACCGATCGCACGATTGCTTTGGAGTAAATATCTACCTACCTGAACGAAATCGAATACGGCTGCGTAAGCCGCAATTTTCTTGGCATTCTCAATCTTTAATCCTTCCATTCTTGGTAAACTTCCCGAAACACTATGCAACGATCTAATAGCTATTCGAATAAGCGAACGGATCATGTGCGCACAAAATTATCCATGCGGATGTCATCTCCAGTGATCTCCAGAGACTTCAGATTATCTCCACGCAGGCGCGCACGTGTATGCATATATATGTGCACAGCGAATACGAATATGTATATAATTCCAAATCACAATTAATCTATATTTAAATTCATCAGCATTTGACAATTAATTGACGTTTAATCATGATGCGCACGCGTTCCAAAGAGACATCGATGTAACTTTGTTTCTGTAAGCATTTGTGCATACATATGCAAATGTGTGCATTTTGGATATGTATATCAGGGTTAAATAGTTTTATACTATAATGTGTTAATATAGTAATTTAACATAAGTAAAAAGTTAAATAATATTAAACAATAATTTTTAACTTAATTCAGTTAATTTTAAATGAATTAATTTTTGACTTCAACTAATATTATTTTTAAAACACATAAACTTTAACTTATTAACTTCTGTCTTAAATTAAAAATTTACTTATGTAAAAGAATATATTCTTTACATGAGATAAAAAGCAATATACATATTTCTTTATTACTTCATATAAACTTAATTTATAATTAAAATATTAAATTTATTTGATGACCTATATATTTTGTAATTGTTTTCTTATTTAGAGTAAAATTATGACATTTTACGTTAATATAAATTAATTTTAAAATTAATTTTTTATTTAATTCAATTTAACTTAATCTTTCAACTAAGTTTTTTGTTCAATGCAACTTTCAGTATAACTAAATTAATTAACTTATAAATTTATAAGTCATACTTAATTTAGTTTAAAAAAAATATATATATATTAACTTATCCAATCCTAGTATATATCATGAAAGGCGTATATAAATATGACGCATATATTACACTTACACATATGTTCAAAAACGCAAGACGTTTAGAAAAACTTTAAAAATCAACGAAGCGATTCATTATCTTTTAACAGTTATTATGATAATGTATAAATATTATATAAATGAATACTATAAATGTATATATTTAATAGCAATACTCGATTTTTGTATTAACGATTATCTGAAGTATTTTATTCTAATTAAAAGAGTCACTGTTGTTAACTATATATGTATATTATTGTTTTACAACTTATTAGTAATTGAGATCATTTATATGTATATAAATATATTCAATATTTTCTAAAAAATATTAGAGAAAAGTAAAAAATAAATAAATATGGATTCTTGAACAGTAAAGAAAACTAACTGAGCTTCATTTTCTCGTTGCTGTAAAAATCATTCTACATGATGACGTATGTTAATTGTCGGGTTAATAACGCAATATAGTTTAATGAAAATGTATAACGATGATATAATTACATAAAAAGAGAAATGAAAAAAATTGATACGCATGATTCAATTTCCTTTAGAAAAAATATAGACTATTATAGACTATTAGACTGAAGACAATCTCGAGCTCTTCATTCAAATATATTCTAGCAGGGAGGGTGAATTAGCAAACACCGGCCTTTGATTGAATTTCTATTATATTCAGCGTCAGAGGCGTATAACACAAGATACACAACCAAACACAATTTACATTTCGACAATCATTATGTATAAGACTTCACTTGGATTTTCTCCCTATTGATACTTAGCAATAACTCTCATCGATAGCTTCCCGCTACCTTGAAGGGCTTCGCGCCAACGCGCGACAGCTTCCGGTTTATCATCGCATCCTCTCTTTCCTTTTTCTCTCGCTCATTCACACACTCTCATTTTCGTGCATTCGTATGTATGTCGTGTGTAGCGTCGTCGATCGAACAGTCAGGTAAAAATCCGCGAAGAACTCCCTCAGCTGCGACAATTCGCGTGATTATACGACGATTCACTCTCGATAGGTGTGAGTTTTTAGCGAAACGTCGCTCGGTACTCTTTTCTTCCTGATGAAGTTCCGAAGGAAAACTTCATTGATACTCGATGAAGAAGTTCGCCGCTTTAAACACCGGCGACACCTTAGAATTTCGACGATAATTATTTCACATTTACTTTGCTTGCTGATTAAGCTTCTTCCCCGAAAAATGACATGATCACTTCACTTTTCTCTCATCTACAAATTAAGTTTTGTCTGTGGCATCACCAATATCTGAGTCGAGTCTCAGGCACGCCGCGTGAAAGGTGATCCTGTGTGGATGCGACAAAACGTGCAAACTAATTAATATCATCATCTATTGCACAAGTATTTTGCGCGATGCAAATAGGACGCCTGATCACAATGATCTCTTGTGCTCTATATATTGAAGAAAAAGACTCCCGGTGAAGATTTGTTTGGGATTCTTTTTTTTTCATATTCCTTTGCATATTATCGCACCCCATTTCTTCAGAAGAACAGCGCAATGGCAAACTTGCATCTAAAATTTTCTTGGGGGATCAGCAACTATCATCAGCGTGTTCTTTTCTTTCTACCATTTATACATCTAATACATACGGCTTCTTTAGCTTCTAAGATTCTTCCTTTATCACCATACACATTGCTTATCTCTCTCTCTCTCTCTCTCTGCATTTTGACTACGGCTCGTGAGGAGAAACACATTATCGAAATTAATCTAAAATCGAAATCCTTTTAACTGTGTTTTAATCAGGATTGGAATCAGTATAATTTCTTGAGCTCAGATTTTCACAAGTCTCTCTCTTATATTTTTCAGGACAATAACTCTGCTAAAAATCTCTCTCTACGCAATTAGAAATCGAACTCGGCGAAATTACATCAAACTCCGCACTTAATCTTAATCAATCAACAGCAGGACCAAATCGTGAACGAGAGTCGTGAATTATTGAAAAAGTGACGCTCTTTGCCAGATATTTTATTATATTTATATTGAAATTTTCCGATTTATATGACACGAATTACAGCGAAATAGATGATAGAACTTTCAATGTGAAGATTAAGGAAAATCTACGAGAGTGAAACTTCGACAAACATTTTAAGAACTCCGGAATTCCGTACATGTAGTTCGTGTCCAAGTATCTCGCTCTTGATCACGAGCCTGTCCGGCTGAAAATGGATAAGCCTGCATCTTCTACAATTACGCCTCGTTGCACACCTCCTAACGCTTGAAGCCGAACGAGACCATTTTACAAGCGGGATAAAATGTACAGCTAAAACGAAAAGACTCAATATTCTCTTCGCGAAATCGTTCCCTGTTCTTCCGTTTATAAAAGAGCGATGCCAGTTATCGAATTGCAACGAATTCGATTCGATGAATCGCGGTCCACGATGGATCTTTGATCCTCTTCGAGTAGCGATCGCATCGCCATCGTTTTTCTTTTTTTTTTGCGATCATTCACGCGAAAAATTATTTGTTTATATATTCTATATGTATGTACACTATTCTTGCTTTCGACATTTCGTACAGACATGCTGTAATATTCGCTTTCGTTAAACGAGCGAGATCACCTCAATTTAAAAAAAGACAAAAAAAATAAAACGTAAGGAAGATAACTTTCTCGCATTCAATGCTGACAAAACGCGTGCAAATGGCTACATCAAACAATTTAATGAAGGGGGCATGTATGTATGCACATAAGAATAAATGTTCTTACGTCTTTACATTATATGATGGTTGCGAACGAGAGCGGTTTAACTTGATTTCCACTTTACATGCATGCGCACAAAACGACATTCCCTCCGTTTTAAAATTATTGATAATTATCTAATATGTTACAAAGCGTCACGTCGAGCCGCGAATCTAGACAAGTCTTAAGATTAATGATTAAGAAACGGTATGGTAATAAGAACATAATACAATCAGAGTAAATTATCGAGATTTAACAGATTTCACTTTTCTTATTCTGAGTATTCGCTCTTTAAGCTCTTTCTTCCGTAGCTTCTTTTTCTTCTTTTTAGTCCCATCACATATCTTTTATTACCTACGACTGCATTATTTTCGATTTGCTTCAGCATGTGCGCAAACATAATTAATTACGTGACGCGTATTCAGGAAACAATATACTAGCACATATGAATATGTGCCTCTCTTTCACTCTTTCTCTCTGTGCATCTCTATCTACATCTATATATATATATATATTTATATTTATATATAATTCTCTTATATGATAAACAACAGTACGTAAAATGTAGTAAATACAATCGAAACATTATTCATGGGGAAAGGAGACAATTTTGCCAAATGGAATAAGAAACGAGGAAGGGAAATGTCGTACGCTCTCTTCTTTCGGGAACTATACAATGACGTTATTGCGCTCGATTCCATTCTGCTCAGGATGCATTTGTTACAATCATGAAATATTTATTTGTAATACTCATCAAATCCTGAATTCTTTTCTTTAAGATTCGCTTCACAATCTACGAATCAAATTTTAAAATTAGATTGAGTCTCGGTCAACAATAATTGGAGAAAATTGATAACTTTCAATCTGAAAAGTCTACTTTGTAGAACCTTTAAAAATTATCTCATAATAATAATAATAATAATAATATGGCATATCGCGTCGTTAATAACAAAAAAATATCTGGAATGAAGAGAAAAGGGAAAATTTCATATGAGACAGTGACGTGGAAACAAGGGAAATGAATTTCTCACGTGAATAAAAAAGTAACGTAATATCGTGCATTTAAAACTTGAAGAAAAATATAGCTTCTGATTGATTGTTGAAAAAAACTGACAAAAATCAAGAAACTAAACTTGTATTAGAGTCTTGCTTCGTTTCTGAATATTCTCCGGATTAGGCGTGAATCGTTGTTGATTTCAACAGTCGGTTCGTAACGTACGACAGTGCAATACATTCGCTCATATATCTGTAATTTGGTAATTTTACATACGCATACGTTTATTAAGATTAGCTCAGTACAGTATTAACTTCATCACGGAGCATCATGCGCAAAAACTTTCGCAATGCAGGCACATCTGCTTCTCAAAGAGGGTTATCGATTTCTTCCACATTTTAATTTTTTTTCAGGCATCCTGCATTAAGGCAATTAAGTGCACCCCATTTTATTTTACGTTTCGGATCTATTTCTTCGCAAATTGCAACTAATTACAATACAAAGTACAAGATCGTGAATAGCTATTAAAAAAAAAACACTCGTTCAAAGTATACATATGTCGAATACGAGTAGAGAGACAGGCAAAACATTCAAGATTAGATAAACGTCGAAGAAACGACGCAATTAAAAGTTAAACAGGTTTCCTTTACAATCTGTATATTTTCTATTTTTTTTTAAATTTAGTTTTGAAGTTTCTCGACCTTGCACACAGAAAATAAGATGGTCAAGCTCTGAAGTTCATACTCTATATCGTAGATTCGCACACTAAATATATTTTAATTCTTTTTTTTTTTCATGGATCTATGCGGCGTGTATATATCATTTTTGCGCACTTGTAAAACGCTGCACGATTTGCAGAGCTACCACATCTTGCAGATACACGCTCACACGGGATCTTAAGTGAGAGATAATTTGGATCAACAACATCGATGAGAGAAAGAGAGAGAGAGAGAGAGAAAGAGAGACAAGGCAAGAGAGATTATGTATACGACAGTAACATGCAAAAAAAGGAAGAAAATAAAAGAATAAGTACTCGAAGAAAAAAAACGAGAAAAGCAAAATGACGCTGATGTATCGGAGCATCTTCAAAATTTTACTATCAGTAAAAATTTTACAGATGCATCCGTGTACATCGCACGCATACTCCGATACAATGTTACCGATGTTACCTTCGCATGTGTTTTATAGAAGAAATAAATATATCTCTATTAAAAAAATATTAGATATATTTGAAGAATTTGACTTGCTTATTCGACAAAATTGGAAAAAAAATTTTGAAGATTTTCCATTACTAAATCACAAATTTTTTTAAAATTTATGTTTTTTAAACATATAGACCGAAGTGCGAATTTGATAGAAAATACAATTTTTTTTTACAATTATTGCAATTGTTCAGTGCCTTAAAATGGAGTGATTAATTTTAAAAGAAATTTTATTCCTTAATTTTGTGCGTTAAATCGTACATCAAATGTAAAAAAAATTGTCAATTTAAAAAATATAAGGGCTATTAGAGTAAAACGCGATTGTTGATGCGCACAGTTTAAAAATCATTTATTTACTTCTCACATGCAGAGAAGTCTTACTAGTGAGAAGTAAATAAATAATTTTTAAACTGTGCGCATCAACAGCCACGTTTTACTCTAATAGCCCTTATATTTTTTAAATTGACAATTTAGAGAGTACCATGTTTCGGTGTTATTTTGATTGTAAAAAATTGCAATATACAATAATTCGGAAATTAATATTGTGACAAATAATACTTAAGTATATTAGTAAAACATTAAATACATTTAAACACCAAAGATCATATATTTTGAATTATTGAATTTTAAGGCTGACATAAATTAATAAGTTATAATATATATATATATATATATATATATATATAATCTCTCCACTTTATGACACACATTTTTTTATGCCATGTATGTGCCAAGGGATGGTCCGCCAGTACCGAGATTTTTACTAAATTAAAAATCTAATTCAATTAAACTATTAAATATACTTAGGAGAGTCTATTACATAAAATTTATTCTCAACATCTCTATTCTTTTCGTAACTTCTTCTATTATTTGCGTATGCAAAATGCTACAACGAGTCAGCTCTATTTAAATGAATTAAAAAATAAAGGAAGATTTCGTAGACTACGAATGATAATTATAGACTATAAATGACTTTCTTGTACATTATACCAATGATTTATTGATTGTAAAGCATATACAGGAGTCTATTATAACGAGAATTATAATCTAAGTAGTCATCTGAAAAATATGCAGCAACGTCATTCTGCACTGTTATACCATTCGTGACATTCGTTCCTATAATCATTTTTTCCACTATTAGTGCGCCGGAGAAGTTATCTGTAGGTTAAAGCAATTTAAAAGCGTTAGTACGGACCAACCCAGGCATGATTTTGCACTTATGTATCTTTATCTGAAAAAGGGAGGTACATCGTTTTTTTCAAGTACATAGCACATTAGCGATCAATCGTTCGATTTGTACCGGGTATACAGATCAATGAAATCTCTCGCACTTGGTATCATGTGACAGTAAACGTGTATAATATACACAAAATGCAATGTGAAAAGTTACATTTGCGTACACATTCGTTCACCATCTCATTGGATCAATATGTACTATTGCTAAACTCTTACATCAATATGCTGATCCAAGTATCTGATTAATTCTTACTTGTTCGTTCTATTCTTCGATATCTCAACAACCGAACGATAAACGCTAATATCGCTTTGTCCTCATAAAAATTTCTTTTTAACAACACATTTTTTGTTGATTCGCAAACACCTGCTCTCCAGCGGATAAAAGGTAACGCCGTATCGTGGTAGCACGTCAGCGTGGAAGAACGTGGCAAGACTCATTCGAAGAAGAGTAGTATACGCGAACGAACTCTATATATTTCGAGCATGACTGCAAGAAGTGTGAGTTATGTACATTATTCGCAAATATGCCGCAGTGGCCAGCGAATCAGCCCTTGCCCTTGTTCCATGTCACGTAACAGCAAAAATGGCGAGATTAAAGTTCGGGAAAGTTGTAATAGCGTTAGGGCACAAAAGGATGAGGTGGAGGAGAAGGACAAGAAGGAAAAGGAAAGGAGAGGGCGTTTCGAATAATTATTAATATATAATATTATAATAATAACAATAATGATGAGGTGTTCTAAACAGTGCTAGGACTAGTGCTAGGGAATCCTGTGTGAGGAATCAGGGTGGAGGATGGGTACACGGGCTAAGGAGGGGTTAGTGTGGGGGTGGCGGTTCCGTAGATTGGTTTCTGCCATCTACTGCCCTAACCGGCTTCCTACGCGAAGAGCCTGTCACTCCGACTGAGCCAACTCCACCTCTGAGGTAAGCAGGCGCCGGAGCTGCTATCGGTTCCCTGATAGTTCCGGTACCAGTATTCCTAATTGGTGGCGGCAGTGGTTGCTGCAATACCTAAGTCACACGAAATTCTATGAGGACTATTTCGATTTTCTATCGTCCATCAATTGTCACTTTAATAATATCACGTCTCTGGAACTAGATATAGCGTGTCTTGAAATAACACTGATGTAAGCATTATGCATAGTGATAGCAAAATTAGATATGAGATAAGTGAGAGATAAATTTGTATATGGGAAAAATAGATGTTAGATATTGCTACATCGAGTTCCAAATATATTATTATATTATACATTATATTATTACATATATTAGAAAGTATTACATTAATTTCAAATATATTACTATAAATTAAATATATTATTATATATTAGAAAGTAATAGATTAATTTTAAATAAATATTACTTTCATCTCTTTTGTATCTTTACTCAATTTTATAAGTATTTTAACATATCATATTATTTATCAGAAAAATAGATGCTTACCAATGGCTGAGGTAATACACTATGCATCAATGTTTGAACTATAGGTGGATTTTGCGTTGCAATGCTACTAGGATTCGAGGATAAGCCCTGATTTTGCAGACCTGAACCTACGCTGCCAGTGGTAGCAGCAGCAGCAGCAGCAGCAGCAGCAGCAGCAGCAGCTTGCAGAATATGCGATTCTTTTTGCTGCATAGATGCCTGCGATGTCACGTGTTTACTTGTCGCTTGTTCCCTCTTCGCTTCCTGAGGTACTCCCAATTTCTTTGCAGAAACAATGGAAGTATTGGCGTTTGGTGTTTCAGGACTGGTCGTGGCAGTAGTCGCATTTGACGCCGGTGTTTGCACAGCGCACTGCTGCTGCATCAAATCTGACAATGTTTGAGAAAGCGTTCCGACGATAAGTTCACGTGCAAAAAGGCTCCTATTTGCACTCTCACGTTCAATACTTTGTAGTTGCGAATCAGATGGCGTAGTTATGATGCATCTGCACAAATGCAAAAAGTAGATAATCATGTTTATGAAATTAAAGTGAGTATCATAATATTTATCATTTTATTCAAGTACATTAAAGGTTTATTTTTTTACTGCTCATGGATATATATTTTTCAATTATAAATATCACATGTTGATATATGATAAAATGTATATCAGTGTTGCTCGAAATAGATATGTAGATATTTATAATACGGTTTTTGGCAACAATTTATACAACACGTAATCCTGTGCATTTAATATATAGGCTAGCAAAAAATGACTAAAAATTTTTTTCATTAGAACATAAGCTTGACTGATCGCCATTATTCTTTTGCACATTGCGTGAATTTTCAATCTTGATTCAATATATATGAATAATTCAAATCAATATTCTACGCTAGCAAAGTGTTCATAAAATTAACTACACTTGTTTACCTGCTTAATAAAATTAATATTGATAAATTGCGTAAATAATATTTTATATTTGCAACTTTGAGATGTATATCATTAATCAAAGATCTAAAAGGAAAATACGTACCTGGGTAATAGAGACATATTATTCTGTGAATTAGTAGAAGACACACCGGACGGGTTGGCCGCATTGGTCGCGTTATTATTACTACTTGTACTGTTCGTTGTCCCCATAGTAGTAGTATGACCGCCACCACCGCCGCCACCACCGCTGCCTCCACTAACAGAACCGATCACTTGCGTCTGTCTTCTGGGTAATCTTTCAAGTTGTTGTCTAGCAGCCTAAAAATATTTTGTTTCAGTTTCATATTGCTTATATGTAAGAAATGATTAACCTCTTTACTGCCAGAAGGCTGTTCTTTTTAGCTGAACTTCTTGCATAGTTCATCTTTCCTCGTTTTCTCTCCAATGTTTTTCTCTTTGTGAAAAGAAAAAGAAGATAAACCGTGCAAGAAATTCAGTTAAAAAGAACAGGACTATTGACTAAAATCAATTTGCTACTTTTGCTACTTAGAAATGACCAGAGCTGGAAACAAAGTAAATTATATCGAATTCGGTCGGATGCACTAGTGTGCACTAGTGCATATTAAAGCCATTGTACATTGATCTAGTATAAAAATAAACTGCAAATATCTCGACTGATAAAATTTTTAATACTTGTATTTTATCAAATAACATAAAAGAGTATTGAAAATGTCATAATTCAATCTGTTTATATATTTATACTGAACACACATCTTACATTAATTCATGTACGTTGGCTTTAATGTGCACCAGTGCGCACTGGTGCAGTCCAACCGAATTCGCTATTAGTCACTTGCTCAATACTTTTCATTAAAATCGTACGACTATTAGAATGATAATCATTTAAATAATTCACAAATCATCAATAAAATAACTACATACTATTTAAATTATTAATAAAAACGACATTACTTTTTCCCTTTAATATAATAACTATATTTTGCTGCAGTAACAGACTAATTAATCGAAGATTAAAAAAAATTATTAGCTTACTTCAGAGTTATTTGTTACTATCATTGACCAAATGTTTCTTAATCTCTTGGATTAAAATCAAAAATTCAATTTAATAATTTAACATAATTTAAGTCAATAACTAACTGAACAAAATTTTTGAAACTTTGTCTTTTTCTTTCTAAATATTCTCTATTTTCCTCATTTTATTTGTCCTTTTAATATGTGTTCTATTAGATTTATTTATAAATATCTATTCTTGTATTTCTAGTTATAACATCTTATCATCTCATCAAATGACTTTTATATATTCATTATTAAACGATAGAGATAGAGATAGAGCTAAATATATATATATTTCTTTTTTGCCCCCCCCCCTTCACTACATACAATACATATATACGAAAAGAGAAAAAGAGAGAAAGGGAAAGAAAAACAAAATACAAAAGAGTTAAATTATTCACTTAATAAGTGAATATGCAATCAGCATCATGTGTGTATCGGTCTGAGATTAATTTCAAGAATTGATATTGAGATAATGATAATGATATATGTAGATAGAATACGCTAAGTAACATATTCTATCTGCATATTTGTATATCATAATTATTAAACATTCAAAATTACTTTCATTATTTCAATGTTTCATAATTTGTTATTTTCTGTTAATTTTATCTTACGATTAAGTTTTTGCATGTAATAAATATCCAACACTATCAAATCAATAGACAAGGCTATGAATCACGATGCATTTTAACATGAATATTTAAACACAATTCAACTTGAATGTCCTTCAGACGTAATGACACATGACATGGAGATTATGCGTAACTTAATAAATTTTATAAAAAAAATATATATACTTTTTTTGCGAAGTAAAAAAATTAATTATACCCGAACTTGTTGTCGTTCTAATTGCAATTGCATTTGTAACTGTTGTAGTTGTGTAGGTGCCGATGTACTTTGTCCACTTCCTCCTCCACTTCTGCGTACTCCTGACAATTGAGACAGCAATTCCGCAATTGGATCTATACCTTCGCGATTACTGGGACTTAACCCTCCAGATGAACTGAAATGCATGTTGGACCTGCAGGTCCAATGATGACTTTAATGAACATTATCTAATACCAAATAATAATGATATTAAGAACTTGTAGTTAATTATAAATTTGTCAATTTTTATTTTAAAAAATATTTACAATTTATCACGATTTATATGTCAATTATTATATATATTTATAAAACTGCTTATCTATAAAAATATAAAGACACAGAATATAAATTCGCAAAAAATCTAATAACATTAATACAAAAGTTTGTACAAAAATAAAGTCTATGAATAATATGATATGAAATGTAATCATTATAAAAATTAATTTTTTAATTTATATCAATATTGCCAAAAAACCTTTTACATATTTAATAAAGTATGTAATGTATATTAAATAAAAATGAGATGTATTAAACAAATAGGTCATTAAATATCTGCAGTTTTGTACATACCTACGCCCACGCGGAGCTCCAACGGCTCTAGATGGATGTGGTATCCGTCTAACACCATGTCTACTTGCAGTCGGTTCATCCAGAAAGGAAATCAGGTCCCTTGGTCCACTGCGGTGCTCTAATGTCAGATGGCCAGCAAAATCGTCAGTTACATGATTAGGATCTCCACCTGGCACTGCTGCGCATACTGGACAAACCTGTAGCAGAAGTAAATTATATTTATTTATGTAATCGTTATGTATTTAACCTATTAGTTCCCCATTAGTTTAGACTACTCTTCTTTAATTTTTTTAAAGCTTCTTTAAAGAAGTATTTTGAAAAAATATTAGGTACATATGAGAAAAAAAATTGAAAAATGCTGTCCCATAAATAGGATTTGAGAATCTTTTAATACACGTACGACTTCGAACGAAGTATCTGGATGATCAGCAGCAACATGTTCTTGTAATGTAGCCTCGGTAAAACCCATTTTTGTACAGTAAGGACAAGTCAAGGATTGAGGCTGTTCTACACTCACACCTTCGCCACCATAGTATAATTCTAGTAAAAAGTTAAACATTTATAAATGGATAATATATACTGGGGTTGAAACAGTAATTCGTAGTGACATGTGTGATTGAATAAATCTGTGTAAAAATATATAAATATTGTTTTTGAATTTCAATTAAAAAACGCTACAAACTTATGTTCCAATCCAATATTATATTAATTAAAATTTAATCACAGTGATATCCTTCATCTGTAAATTACTTGATGTTATTATATAATTATGCTTTGAAATTTTTTTCCTTTTTTATATTTACAATTTTTAAGAGAAATTAATTAAAATTTAAAAAATTTATTTTATCATTAAAAATGTTATTGTATAATGCAACTTGAAGCTTGAGTTGCAAAAACTTTATTACACCTCAGGTATTTATAATTATGTATAAGAATTTGGCATTGAAATAAATAAACTTCCTTCTTTCATATTCTGTTGCATAATAGATGTGAAAAGTTGAAACATATAGAGTATCTTTAAAGTTCCATATATATTCAATATTTATAATTAACCATATATTTCATATATTCAATATATATATATTTATAACTATTAATAAAAAAATATTATAATTAAGCCCTACCAAAGTCAGATCTAGTAAGTATGCATTGCATAGGATGATCTGTGAGGTGGCGAGTGGTACTGGCGCCTCCCTCATAGCAACCGGCACATAGATCATAATCGTAGCATACGAGGCACTTGTATCTACGACCCCGAAAATTTCCTTTCAAGCAGGAATCACAGCTAACCCCTAAAAGAAAAACGTTTAACTCATTATAAATTCAAAAATATTTTTGAAATGTTACATTTTTTAAATATATACATATAAATTTCATACAGATTTTTAAATAACCTTTAACTATTTCTGAATTATTAGAATTTATTTATACATTTTTTGTTATATGTTATTAAATATATTATCATGTGTGAGAATAAACTAAAAAGTAGAAAATGGAACTTAATTTTTACTTATTATTTACTTATTTTACTTATTAATAACTAATAAAATATTAAATTAATATAATTATATTAGTTATATAACATTATTTTTTTATATGATGAATCTGTAATATATATTAAATCATACATAAAATTATAATAAACATATAAATTCAAATTATGGTTTAATACTAATATATTAAAAGTCATCAAAGTTACGCCAATCTTATATGTTGGATAATTTTTATTATTTACTATTTACTAATTTTAAAAAAGAATTAAAAAATGATATATCAGTAGAATTAAAATAGCTTGAAAATATCAAAATAAATGTTATATGAAGTAGAGGAATTAAATTGTCAAATTTACCACTCAATATATTAAAATTAATTTAAATTTTACATTTTCTTTTAATTATTTTTTATTAATATATATTAAATCTAAATTATTCTTCAAAAAAAAAGAGACTGACAAAGAATATATGTAAATGAAAAAGACAAAAAGCTGATTAAAAGAAAAAAAGAATAATGTTTATACATTAGTTCACAAGGCAAGACTTTAAGAAAAATGTGTGTACCTTTATATAAATTTTAAACAATTCAGCTAGCGTAATATCAAATATAATATGCAATACTATGTTAATTAAAATAATATTTCTTATACACAGTATTCAACATTTTTTTAACATTTCAATATTAAAAAAAATTTATTTCACAATTATAATATGCAAAACACAAACCCAAAAATACTTTTAACTTGTCAATAAGGAATTCTACTACTATATCCAAAGTCAGATGACTATACAACTATAAATAGCAATGTGGAGTAAATACGAGTCACAGTCTTGCAACAATGCAAAGCAGGATTTGGACAGTTTACACACTATCCGAGTATGATAAGTACAAAAACATAACTAATCTACATTTCATGAAAAGGTATAAACTTAACACATATATATTTCTTAATTTGACACTATAAAATTGGTACACTATATTTAGCTTATAATAAAATATTACACTTGACATTCACGGCACACAAAAAGTACTGAAATTTCTAAGTAGTACTTCAGCTTGATCTTTGCATCAGACATGATAATTATATAACATATAACATGTCTTGTGCTCTGAAAAAATATAAATTCTAATCAAAGAGCACACAGATTTCCCTGTGCTGTATGTGCCACTAAATTGATGCAAAACTCAATTTCTTTTATTAAAAATCTCAAAGGCCAGAGGTTCGAAAGCAATGTGGCTCGCAAAACTATTTTTATGACACATATTAAGCAATGATGCTGTGATCTCGAGAGGATGGTAGGCAGATCCACCCAAGGGCACAGGTCACTATATAAAATTCCCATTAGCCGTCTGTGCATCAGACTCGTACAGAAGGCTCGCAATAACATCGGAAAAAGGTTGCAATATGTTCTGAAGGGAAGACTTGTCAGGGAAACGGGCTGGGAGCTAGGAGAGACCGTGCTGAAGAGGGAGTCAGCTGAGGAGGTAGGACGGCCTGACAGCTGATCGGACGTGGTAACTGATGATCAGGCAGGATAGGCCGTGGCGGAAGGAGAGTAAATATTGTCGCGAATCCCCAAAGATTTCTTGGGAAAACGTCGAAAATGCGCAGAAATTCGCGTGAATTTTCACCGTGTGCTGCCATCTGGCCTCTGACATTAGGCCCCTCGACCACAGGAGCTCGCGGGATGTGTCCCGTGTCAAAGGGACGTCCCCGCGACTTGACGGTTCCGCGGACACCGTCGAGGATCCCCGTGGATCCAAGGCGAATGATTTCGCGTGCCCCACGCGACCCAAAAACCGCTCGCAGCGATAAATCCCTGCACGCGGTCGCCCGTCCCGCAGGCTGACTTGCCTGGTTCGGAGCATGTACGTACCTTCATGTCGACTCATTTTCCGTTTAAAATCTCATATACGCCGAACCACGCGAACCCCCCGCGATCGCACGCTTTGCGAGACACGACCGCCGGCTATCGCTACGTAAGCACCTCGGCGTCGCTCGATCACGGGTCAACGCGACACGGGGAAAACATCAATCGTCAAACAAAAAATTTATCGTTAGAATTTCCAGCGTAAAACCTAACCCAACTAGGCTGACGAACGTGACGTCACGATAGACCGGCCTACTGTGTATTCCGTTGAATGTTGCGCGCCGCCAGCGCCGTCTATTGGTTAGAGCTCTAGATTACATTACAAGAGTAGCGCAATCCTTTTATCAGCGAGTACGAACAACCGTGTTTTCCTATTGGCTACTTACTCTTTTCGACCGCTCTTTTGAATCAAATTGGTTCTACGGGATGTTTGGTAAAAATCTTATAGTAATTATTCAGGTTAAGGACCTCACTTTCAATTTTAACGAATTAGGGCTCAATCGACGGGTTTTTGCCCGAAATGAAAGAATCTGGGGTAATTATTCAGTTTAAGGGTCTCACTTTCTATTTTGATGAATTTAGGTTCCATCGATGCGTTTTTGCATGAAACAAAAGAATCTGGCAAAAAAAGTGTCGCTCATCTGCAAAGCGACGCTTTAAAACACAAATCCTCTGCTTTAAAAACACAAATTATTTTCTTATATAATTTTTGTTTAAAGCAGAGAATAATTATTATTTAATTATTTTAATTTATTATTTATTTATAAATGATTTAATAAATATATTCATTAAAATTATCAGGCGATACATTACAAATGCATACATGCTTCAAATTTGTGCACTTTTCGCATGTGCATATAGCCAGAGAGCATGCGCATATAGCCACGGAGCATATTCATGTCGCTGCATTTTGTCGATATGACAGGTTTTTTAATTAATAGTCGTCAACTTTAACAATGAATATCTCGTTTCGCGCGACACTTTTTTCTATCAGATTTTTTCGTTTTGTGCAAAGACGAGACGATTGAGCTTAAATTCATTAAAATTGGAGTTGAAGCCTCTAAATAATTATCAATCTGAGAAATTAGCGTGTTATCTGGTGTCATCGCACGATTTTTTTTCATCTCCTTCGTTCCAAGAGACGTTTGCGTCACTCGGTAGACACGTCGACATAATAATGAGATACTCGAACAGCCATCGACAAATACGTAATTCATGGTGAAATCTGACGATCCTTTCACGAAACTTTCCGAAAGCTCTTCGCATGTATTCGTATCATTCCGTTGGCAATCGCGAGTCTCCGGGTCGGATCTCGCGAAATCGTATCATTTATCGAACAATGGCCGCGGTACTTGGACGCGTATTTGTGTACGGGGGCAAGGGTGCCCTCGGCTCGGCCTGCGTATCGCAATTCAAATCGCAAAATTGGGTGAGTAAGCGGGACTCACGAATGCTGTTACTCTCGCGTTCGACGTGATTTGGGTTTGATTAATCGCGCAGTCGTCTTATCGGCAGATCTTATCAGTATGTGGCATAAAATTTGATTAGAGTTTCCTGTTCCGATATTCTATTAAGTAATTTATAAATATGTAAAGAACATATATTAATACATACACAAGCATCAAAAGAACATTTATAAATATATATGAAATACTTAAAACGGCAAAATATAGAATAATGACTTCGAACTCTCCGAAACCTTCGTTTTATCAATCGATTTATCGGTGACTTTTGCCCGGTCGTTTCATAAATCGTATATCGATATTTTCGTGTGTTTCAAATTTTTTTTCACAAAATTTATCGCAATGAAATAAAAATCATTTTTTTTGTGACATGTAATTTATATGGAATTTATTTAAATCCGTATCAAGCTGCATATGAAAATGCCATATGATTCGATTTGAGTGACAGCCGACTCTTTTCTCTTCAATTTTTGCGGTTCCATTAAACTGCGATCGTAAATATTTTGTGGAGTAATTTCAGATTATACGCGACATACATATATGGTCTTTTGTCTATTTTATTATCTCTTTAATTTTTATATGTCATAAATACATAAATAAATATTTCATATATTAATATAATATTATAAATACTTTTTTTCAATATGTGATTATATAATTCAAAGATTTTGTAATTTAATCGAAATCGACATTTCCTTACGTGAAAAACTTTTCCTTTAGATTCATATGTATGTACTTATAGTAAATGTCTGAAGAATGTTGCATAAAAACTATGTGTACCAAGGTTATGAGTAGTCAGGCAAGTCCTTTCACAAACACTTCTAGAAGCTTCTTGAAGCGCTATTTGCCTTTACTTCTACATTTAGATAAATGCACACTTTGATCAATTGCATTTAAATTTAGCTAAATTGTATCTTTCAAGTTAAAAAGCACAAATATATTTATTATATTCTAATTATTTTATTACAAATTATTATTTTAATACAAATGTCATTTGTATTATTAGTTGTATATAAATATTTTTATATTGTTGATTTATTATATGAACCTTGCTGTTTTCAAATTTTCTATCATATCGTTGAAGCTAATAGAATCAAAAAGCTCTGAAAAATAAAAAATTGTTATAGAAGAGATTTTGACAGACAGAATTATCAAATGGCAAAGAAAAAAAAATTTTTAAGAAAAAATTATTAGTAAGAAAATAAAATGTATTTTTGGGTCATACCGACCCATACAGAACAGCAGGGTTAAATATGTATTATGTTGTGTTATGTATGTTCATTTATGTATAATCATAAATTTTTATTTTGGCAAAGTGTACATGTTGTAATTATAATTTTTAGTGGGTTGGCTCCATTGACATGAAGCCAAATGAGCAAGCAGATGCAAATGTGATTGTAAATCCAGATAATAATTGGCAGCAGCAGGTAATTTTTTGTCTTTCATTGACATTTTTATTAGAAATATCCATGTGATAGATATTAATTAATTTCTTTCCATTTAGCAAACAGAGATCTTGGCCCAAATTAAAGAGACACTGAACAATGAAAAAATTGATGGCATTATCTGCGTAGCTGGGGGATGGGCCGGAGGTAATGCAGCGCACAAAGATTTCGTGAAAAACAGTGACTTAATGTGGAAACAGAGCGTTTGGAGTTCTGTTATAGCTGCTAGTATCGCTGCTGAATACTTAAAGGAAGGGGGATTCCTTTCTTTGACTGGTGCTAAGCCGGCGTTAGGAGAAACATCAGGTTGAATAATAATACAAAATATACAGCATATTTCGTAACTGGTGATACATCGGGAAAGTGATTCTACATGAAAAAAAAAAACGTCAAAATCTTTGACTAAAACGAATTTATGAGATATTTAATATTTCAAAATATAATTTCAAATTCGATTATTTCGGAAATGACACATCATATGAAATAATTTTATTGTACGTTTTAAATTTTTTTATGTAGAATCACTCCTTCAATCTTGCTATCCCAGTTACGGAATACTCTTTAAATAAATCATATACTTTTTTGTATTTGCTAAAAAATCGGCTCTACTCTCGATTAGGTATGATCGGCTATGGGATGGCAAAGGCAGCTGTTCATCAGTTGACAAAATCTCTGGCGGCCAAAGATAGTGGTCTTCCTTCCAACAGTTTGGTAGCTTGCATATTACCGGTTACTTTAGATACGCCAATGAACAGAAAATGGATGCCTAAAGCTGATACAAGCACATGGACTCCGCTCGAGTTTGTTTCCAAGTAAGATGAGACGTTCACATATCAAACTAATCTTGCATTTTCTATTATAAAAAGAACACTTTGTTTATAGTTTGTTCTGGAAATGGTCTCAAAATCAAGATCGGCCTGCTAACGGTTCTCTCCTGCAACTCATTACCAAGGACAATAAGACGGAGTTGATTACGGCTTAAAGATATCAAATGAAATAAAATTCATGGGAACAAAAGTCTCAGAACCTTTATGACAATATGATAATAGATATCGTTTATTGTTATGTAAAGAAGAGAGATATGTTCAGAGGCGGCAAGTCCTCCGAAAGTTATAGTTATATCAAGAACCAGTATGATTTTTTTATAAGTTTTTAAATGTCCATTCCAACACTATATATTTTTGTATGTATTATGTACATAAGTTGTTTAATACTTTAAAAAAGATAATTTTTGTGCATGTGTATACATTGACATATCTGTTTTTGTTGTTAATGTAGAATATATATACATATACTATATTGAATGTTGCAAAAACAAAACAAAAGAAAAATCACTTAATGCATCATAAACAAATTGTCTTTCATGTAAATCTCTTCTCCTTCTTGAGCTTCATAAATGCATTCAATAACTAAATCTTTTCCGTTCATAATTCATAAAATTTTATTTTTTATATAAATATTAACATTTTAATCCAACTTGCAGTATTATCAAATTATTTAATGTTGAATATTATTGAAATATCGCAATTGTATTAAAAATTATGTGATCTGCTATTAGTTTTTTAACAATTAAATTAATTTTCTTTTTATTAAAAAAAATTGTTAAATTTGTTTTATATGAAGATAAATAAGTATCTATAGTAACTAACACGTTTAAAGAAAGTTAAATATCAGCCCGGATAGCTCAGTCGGTAGAGCATCAGACTTTTAATCTGAGGGTCCAGGGTTCGAGTCCCTGTTCGGGCGTTTTTTTTTTTTNGAAACAGAACAATATATTTTGTAGTAATAGTAACTTGAGAATTTTAAGTAAAATATATTAATAGCACGTTTACTGTGATATACTTACCTTAAAACTTCGTTTTCATACATACATTGCAGATTATAATCTGTAATGTATAAATAATTATTTATACATAATTTATTATATCTTTACAAGTATTTATTATTTTTGTACAATATGTAGTATTATCTGTGACAATGATGTTGGAACAGTACGTAGACTAGGTCTATAGATACATACAAATCAATCGGCGAACAAATTTTGTGGCATATATATATATATATATCATACTAACGCCAAACAAATTACGCTTATTTTTCTTTGGGTGGATTGAAAAGCTCGTCGAACATTTTTTGTTCCGCTGAAAAGAAAAAAAAAGAAAAGTTTATATTTATGATAAATTTTCAATCTGCATTATAACATACTTTATACAACGTTTTTATACATGTTATCTAAAATTCCAGATGTTTCTTTAATCGCACTTTTTGACCAATGAAGTTGTTTGCATAGTTTTATGTATTTTAGTTTCAATCGTGATTTGAAGAATGATAGAAAGAGACAGAGATTAATAAAAAAGCTATAATCAAAAAGACAGTTGACAATTCCATGGAACATATTTTATGTAATATGAACTATGATCTCAACTCACTTTTATTACTTAAATGCGCCTTTAAACTTACAGTTTATGTTACATATATTTGAAATTCAAAAAGTTAATTTTTTTTAAACTAAATTAAGTTAAAACTAATGGCTTATAAAATTAACTTAGTTATATTAAAGGTTGCATGAACAAAAAATTAACTCAGGTAGTTGCATTAAAATTAAATTAAGTTAAATTAAAAAATTTTTGAAAGTAGATTACTTTAAATAACAAAACAATTCTAATTCTAATATAAACATTAAATAAGTTTAATGTTTTATTTATGACTTAAGTTTATATGAAGTAACAAAAAAATATTTTTTATATGAAAATATATTTTTCTTTTACAATTTTTTTTCTTTTACATAGGCAAATTTTTTAATTTAGAAAAAAGAAGTTAAAATTTATGTGTTTTAAAAATAACTATATGAACTATAATAAAGTTAAAGGAAGTTAATAATTAACTTATTTAAAATTAACTAAGTTAAGTTAAAAGTTATTAACAGTTTAATTTTTTTTTATTTTTAACTTTTTAACTAGCTATTATTCAATCCTGCATATGCTAGGATCTTAGAGAAAAATCTTAGAGACAAATGTACATATTTATTGATAAAAGTGGGTTTAGAATATAGGATATGACATTTAAGACTCTTTCACTGATCAGATTGTGATGTCAGAAGAGAGAAAATACATAATAAAAATTCTTGCACAAAATATATTCAAATAGAAATATTTTTCAATACACTATCTGCAAATGATAGAATAGATTTATAAAATATATTGAAAACTATCTTTTTTCAGGAAGGAATTATATTTATTTTTACATATTATTAGTTTGAAAATTGTCACAGCTGTAAACATAGCTAATTTCGTTTTTGATATATATATTCATTTTCAGAAATATGATTTATTAACGTAACAAGAGGACAATTTTTGGTATATTTTACAAATCAATTCTATCAATTGTAAGTATTTTGTTGAAACATTTAATTTTAGTATATTTTGCAAGATTGTATATTTTCTTGCTTCTGACGTCACAATGTAAAATAGTGGTGAATGAACATGAGGGACTTACAAAGTTCCCTGGCAAAAATAAAGATCGGAATCATAAGTTGAATGTAAGGGAAAAATAACAAAAGTGCAAAAGAGGTATTGCCTCTTAAAACACCTCTCTTACACTTTACTGATCCAATTTACACTTCCTAGAAGTTTCATTTATATTAGACTTATACATTCCAGTTTTTTATTTTTACCAGGAAGGATATTTATTTTTACATTTATGTGTCAGTCAAGTGTTTTACCTAATAAAGAAAGTCTCTTCTCCTCAGCTAACTTGGCATCACGTGCAGGTTTAAGTCTCAGTTCTTCTGCTCTACGAGCATCCTCTTTCCTTTTATATCTTCTGTGATGATATGCACCATAGACGATTCCAGTAAGCAACAGACTCCAGCGGCAAAACTTCAAAGCACAAAAAAATAGAGATTGTTTATGTGTCCTAGTGTTTATAAAAAGAAACAATATATTAACTAATTTTATAAGTGCCACTTCTGGAACAAGTTAAGCAAAGTTTAATTCGTCAAATAATAGTCACATAAAGATCAAATATCGAACATTTACTTTAAGCAGAGCAAAGCACTTCAAGGTTAAAAAATCAGGAGGGACAATTAGAGAACCATTCAATAAAAATCAGAGCCATGAGTTATCGCAATAATGGAAAATGCTATCACCAATTTTATATATATATTTATCATATATTTATTAATTCTAAATATCTTCACAAAACAGTAGACAAATTATGTAATAAAATCAATCCGATCATGAGATGAGAGAAGATGAGAATTCAATCAAATTGCGAGAAAATTTTTATCGTAAAATAAAACGTATTAAGAGAATGGGCAGCAAAATATGCGATGACGGAATGTATCGAAAGAAACTGTTTCTCTTACTTTGATAAAAGGAGAAACCCGCAAAGGTCTCGGATTCAGCTCGGTGGCCGACATCTTGTTTGCGGATAAGGACGTTGTTTCTTGCGAGTGCTCAAATCGTGACGTTTGCGACATGTATGCGCGCGAACTTCGAAAATACCGTTTTTCAACGTTACTTTGGCTATAAGCAAGACTTAAATATGTGTCTATCTTTATTTATTTAGAAAGAAAAAGATAAAGTCAAAATAACATTAGGGGCCTTAATCATTAAAATTTTTAATGGTATCTCGTCAGTGTCGAAATTTAAACACAATTCGTTGGGTCGATAATGAAGGAATGCCATAAAAGCTCGAGAAGATTTTCCTAATATTAATTCGTGGCTCCGCACGTAGGTGGCGCACTGCGCGTCTCAGGGAGATTCCAGCGAGTGTGCTGAGTGCTCCATCTAGAGCGCGTCCCCCTCTCCAGACTCCGGCGATGACAATCGTGTGGGCGAAAAACGGCCCGGTGTTCGCAGCTCGCGGCAGTGAGCAAAATGGCGTCGTTGTGGACGGTGATATCGTTCGCGTTCTCGTTGCTGCTGACACCTTTCCTCATGCTGCTGCTGGCAATCATATTCCTCGCATCCATCGGCAAGTCCCTCGGTGTGCGCAGGTTGTACATCAAGTTGCTGTTGGCCCTCTTCGAGGTGAGTTTCCTAGTTGCCCAGGAGGGGTTCCCGTTTTCTCCGTCCCAAACGTCACAAACGAAATCAACCGGTGCACTCCGGGATGACAACTTCCTGCGTACCAACGCGACGTCCGTCATCCCGTGACGTCGCCGCCGTCTCTTTCGACTGTTTCTCGTCTCGCTTTTCGCCGGAAGGGCGACTGTTTTCCATACACATTAGCGCATTTTTCTGGCACGTGCGCGTCGCGGCAATGCAAATCGGATGACTGCGCGCCGTTGTGTAGTTTCACTCGAGGTACGATTGACGGCAGTCACCAAACACTTGGTGATCTCACAGTCGACGAGAGAAGAGAATCGGTTTATTTCTTTTTCTTTCCTTTCTCTTTTTTTAAATTCGATATTCAGAAAACTGAGCTCCGCGGAGATTTTCGGACGATGACAATGTGAATGCTTCGCGCGGTCCAGCTGGACGGCGACGAATGCGACGAGCGGTTGAGGGTTTTTCTATGAGTCGCAAGTTAATTGGCGCGCAATGGACAACTTATGATCTTTCGTACTTTGTATACGTACCCCCTCGTGTCTTATGACTGCGACATCAAAGTGCAGTTCCTGAGAAACGGTGAGAAACGTTTTTATCAACGTTACGCAAGTCGATTTATTTTTAGACGGAACAAATCTGTGCGGAAGGAGTCTTTTTCAACCGAATGATTAATCTTGTTTTTTTCACTCGTGCAAAGATGTTAGGAGTAATAATGACTCAGTGGCTACAGATTACTACCGGCGAGCAATCTTATATAGAAATAAACGTGTTTTGTGTATTTTATGTATGTGTGCCTTGAATTCTTGAATAAAGGTGTTCCAAATCTCTTCACTTGGGATAGCTCGCGACAGCAAGACCTTGCCGAAAACAAGTATCATTATCGAAAATACTGTTCAATTCTGGTGGAACAACGCGGTGTAAAACGAAATTGCAAAACGGTATTCAGTGGATCTAATGATCTGCAAAGCTCTCTTAGATCGCGCAACAGCCAAGATTGTCCCTGATTTCTATTTTAAATTATTCTGCATCAGAATGCGGCGCCTTTGACGTCAGACACGTAATAATTTAATGAGTAAATAGCTATAAACTGAAAAGATTAAAAAAATAATCTCTGCTCAGATCGTTTTTATCGAGGTAAAAAGATTATTCTATTCTGATTATTCCTCGTTTTAATGCTGAATGTCTTGTAATATCGTACGTAAACATTGTACGTAGAAATGCTCCGAAATTAAATATTCAAACTTAAAAATCAACTTGTGTTGAATCAACGGACATGCACTACATACATGTATATATTGTATTTATAATATATAAACAGATTAAGTTGATTTTTAAACTATATACGATCATTAAAATTTTAATAATAATAATAAATAATAAATAATATATTTGGGATTAATTAGTAAATATTCTGTTTGGCATGGAGCCCAAAATTCAAAATAATTGTACAAGTGTCACAATTAGTTTTCTGAGATAGTAATCTATAGTAGTCTATAGATTAATATTTATTATTTAATTAATAATTTGAAAAATTTATACATATAATTATAAAATCTTAAATCAATAAACATTAGATTTTGAACTTATAAAATAAATAAACAGGTTATATATTGCACAACTTTGGTATCTATAATCGTTACATAATTTTTTAGAAACTGCAGATTAACCAAACAAATTAAAGTCAATTTTTTTTAATTATAAAAACTTGATGGAGTTAATACTATCCGATCGATCTGAAACTTACACGGGTTATATCTTTATACAATGAAAGAGAACTGAGGAGTCCTATTATTTAAATTTCAAAAATTTCTATGTAAATAAAGACTACTTTAATATGTATATTATTATTATTATTATTAAAGTTTATAATAATCTACTGAAAGATTTCTTTTCCGAAACATAACCTGCATATTCATTGATAATGTAAAAAGCGTTAATTATGTATGAAAGATATATGAAATGAGAAGAATGTCAAGAGTGAAAAGGTTATTTAATTTTTTCAAACGACTAATTAGGCACGAAATTGGTAACTAAAAAATTTAAGAAATTATCGCCGGGCACTTTCTCCAAAAAAATATGCCAAATGTCCTGCGTTTCGTACACTTTCTCCTATTTAACTTTAAACTGAATAGATAAAAACGTTTCAGTGTGAATAATATGTTGATTCTAAATGCCTAAAAAAATTAAAGATTTCTAGAAACGTAGAACTTTTTATTGCTTAGTTTATCGTCCAGCGTTTAACCTCTATTTCATTTTTTAGTCGATTGCAACATAATTTTACGTTATTCATAATGTATCCATAATATCTAGAATCTGTAATTGTCTATATCATTACATTATCATATCTCAGGTATTTATTGTACAACTTTATTAATATAAATTTTTCGATTAATTTAAAAAGTTTTTTTTGAAATTTTGCAAAAATTCAAACTCTGACAGTTTTACAAAAGTTATAAACGACTGGAAATGAGGATTTTTACGAATTTTCAAGATGCAAAGAAGTAACTTTTATGTTACATCTTATAATATTTTTAAATTCACTCTTAAGCAAAAAAATGTATATCTGATTAAAGTCATCTTATATTTTTTTATTCTGTATTATTATTAATATGAATATTATAAAATTCAATAATCGCTTATGCTCTCGTTTGTTTCATACTTACAGCGACCTTTGCCTCGCATATCTTTAACAGATTTATCGATATTTAATCAAGTTACAAGATATCTGTTTCGTTGCATATCTTTTTCTGCGATTTTTTTGCCTATTCACGATATACTTCACATTCCTTTCATCATTTCCGTTTACCGTTGTGTTCTACACTGTAGACTACGTATATGGTTTCCTATTAACTCGGGTGGATTTGTCCTAAAATTACTGTGCAATCAATAGACCAGAAAGAGATTATTTTCTTATTACGTTAATTTTTTTATAATTATAGTTATCTGTCTCTCTGCTTTGAGAATAAAATAAGAAAGTACATGCCTGAGGAAATAATTATACGGTTTCTTTTTTAACAAACGTTTTTTTCCTTTACTTATCTGCTGTTTAAAAGTCGAAGATAATTTTAAATATACTCGAAGTCATAATTTTAAAAATGTCTATGATCTAAGACAGAGGATTCAAAGGTTCTAATTGTAAGTGAATTATTTCATACTGTGAATAAAAATAAAATATCAGTTTTAAGGGACGAGAGAATTGAGCGCACAGATTATGTATGATCAACAAGTAGTAGCGGCGACATATGATGCGAAGTATTAATCAGGTTTTATGTTAATTTCCACAATTAGCAAACTGCATACGTGAGCAGTTTTTGCATTTTATCGATACGCATCGTAATCGTGTGACAGTCAAAACTGTTTTTGATAAAAGAGCCAAATGAATACCATTATCATGTTTTATAACATTGTTATCGTGACTTAAAGGTTTAATTATTTATATTTAAACCGTGTAAGTGTGCATGTACTGTATTTCCGGCGTGACTTTGTGATAACCTTCCGGTGTTTGATACGAATTTTCGTGTAGCTTAAAATAGCTACCTAAAATCAAAAATAAGCTACCAAACAATCTACTAAAATAACTACTAAAATCAGAAATAACTTGTTGACATTAAATAAGTTTCGAACATATTGCCAGAAGATTATGAAAGGATGGAAGGACCTATACATTTAAGTGCTTGAACGAAATTTGCATTTTAGATTTAAACTATTGAATTTGTAGATTTTTGTGGAATCTGAGATATTTAAGCATTGTTAATTATATATGCACTATTCATTGTTAATTTCTGGATATATTTTGTTAAGATTTAAAAATTATATTATTAACATATTATATATTAACTATAATAAAACAAAAATAGAATAATATTAAAAGAACTTAACAATATTTTTTTAGTGAAAAAGATAAAATATCTTTTTATGATTTTCTAATATTTTATAATTGTTCAAAATTTATCATTGATTGAAATTGTATCTGCAGATACAATACTTTAATTTTTGTAATGATATACACGCCGTTTTTTTTTTATTATTGATTTTCATAATTCAGATATTGAATTTTAATATTCTGAACTTGATTTCTTGTTAACTGGTTTTATTTTTTGCTCATTATGCATAAAATAATCTAAAACAAACTCATTGTGCATACGCATAAACTAACAATAAAAAACGCAAGTTATAAATTGAAAAGAGATGAAATTTTTTAACTCTAGTTATTACATTTTGCTTTGCTTAATTTACAAAAACTAAACTTGAACTATTAGGTATATTTGCGAACATCATTATAGACAAGAGATGTGAAACACTAATATTTGTGCAACAAAAAGAATTGTGCGGCGTTATTATGTCGTAAATTTATATATCTTAAATATTAATATGTCTTTTTTACAAATTTTGAGTAATTATATAATACTTAATTTCAAAAAATGTCATTTACATAAATAATGGTTTAATATCAAAATCTTTGATTAACGTGATCAATTTTTGCAAAAATTTTGCATCTTTTTATACTGAATTAAATAACGCTAATTATTTTTGTTAAAAATTACAATTTTTTAAATAATCGATAATTCAAATTTGTATAATTATAAGTTATAATATTTAAAAGCGAACTAAAATTAGGTGAATAATGTATCGACAAAAAAAATCAACGAGGTGAAAACGTTCATCATACATGTCACAATCGTGTTTTCATGAGCAAGAAACTAGTAAGTAGAGTCACCGACTATATTCCGCAAGGTCTAATCGAAATGTTTTGAATGCTATAGGAAAACGCGACATATATCCCGCAAACGTAATGATATTCTATTTCGATTTACTAATTTAATAATGTGATTATTTTCTGCTGCTCTAAAGATTAATGCACAGCGCGGAAGAAAGCTTACAGATTTTTGTAAAGCAAATGTAATGTTCGATAAAAAAAAGAACTCGATGCCTTTTAATTACTACATGACTTACAATTAATATAAAACTTGAGAATTTATCGTTACCTTGAACCTCGAATTGACTACTTACACTGTGACGTCAGAGACGAAGGAAGCACAAAGTTATATATGTGAATAATTTATGTTAACGCAAATGACTTTTTTTGTTAATTATAACGACCTGGTTCGATAATACCAATTTGTTAAGTGTACATGGTAAGCATTATCAATGATATATTTAGATGAGCGCAAAGAATATGGCATGATTGTGCATTTGTCACAATTTATCAGTAAAAGAATTTGTTGAGACACAGACACATGTAATATGTAGATTCAAATTATCTTTATTATATTCCTTAAGGATATGTAATATTAATATGGAAATATTACACATTATTTCTACTAAACAGAATTTATTTAAGAACGAATCTTACAATTAATAAAAACTTTATGAGGAAAAATCATTTGCGTAAATTGCAAAAAAGATATATATAATATTTCTTTACTTCAAGTTTTTATTTAAAAAATCAAAGAAAATATTGATTTTTTTGATAAACTTGAAGAAATCTCTTTCAATATATGCACGTACGTTTATAATCTTTTCGACTATTAATGTGTAAATGTAAAAACCAATTTTTATTTTGGTTATCACTTTGTTGAAGCTTATGTACATCTTTGTATTTATTTCTCTAATAGGTAAGTTTAAAAGAAAAAGATGAAGAATTTAAGCGTTTATAATGATTCCTGATATTTTCAATAAAAAAGTATGCAAAAAAGCAAAATTGCATTAAAAACAAATATTTAACTTTAAATTATTAAAACAATATATTTCTATCTCCATTTTTAAATACTTAAAATGTTTTAGTTTTAAACAGTGTTTAGGATTTAAGACATTAAGACTGTTTAAAGCTGTTAAAGATTTCAGTTTTAATAAATGTATTGACATTGTAAATCTGAATTCAGATTTATAAGGTCAAATACCATTTAAAACTAAAACCCAATACCATTTAAAACTGAAACATTTTTAAGTATTTAAAAAACGGAGACAGAACTAAAACATTTTAATATCTTAAGATTAAAAACAATTTTTTTTAAATGGATGATTTAAATTTTGTCTAGAAATGTCATGAACATGTTGTGTTACACAACTGTCGGTCTTGGATTTTACGCGGTGATGAAACGAAGTTTGCGAGTGCGTTCGCACTTTGAATTCACCGTTACGTTAGAAATTCTTCTACGAGTCTTGAATCTTAAATAAATTACAGTACACATGTGTAATACTGTTGGTGCATACAAAAGCACCGATAATGTCCCGACAGTTTTACCATTGATAAAAATTATTTTCATATTGAAGAAACATGTTAAATTTTTTAACTATAATATTGTTATTTTTGTTTTTTAGAAAAATGTTGAAAACTATCTGTCATTAGTAACACATCTTCATCTTAAAACTGCAGAATTTTGACTTAAAAAGACGAAGAATGAAGATGAGTAGTGGTCCATGAATCAGCTCTTTACATCATTTTCAAGTTATATGTAGACTGTTTTATTCCTGCTTGTTTCAAGGAGGTAAAAAAGATTACCAAGAATTCTATCAATGATATGTCGACAATCAATTTTCATATCTTTCCTGCATTTTAAAATATTCTTTATCCATATATTATGATAATCGGAGCAATGCCCGATTTTATTCTACGAGATCTTTGTTATCATATTTTCGAGGAAAACACTGATACGATTTTCATTTCAAATCGAGTTCGTAGGTATTTATTCTCTTGAAAATATACGTGTATTTAATTTGGAGATAATATTACGCTTCGCAGTTTCTGTGTGCCATGATTGTGCATTTGCTGCTGCAATTTGACTACGATAATTAGCCGAAAATCCCCTTCAAAATACAGAATTGAAAAATACCAAGAATAATTTAACTTAAAAAATGACTTTTTGGTTTATTAGCGCTTTTAAAATTTATATTTTGTGTGAAATTTTATTTATTATTGCACAATCCTTTAATGTGTAATACTAAATATTTAATAACATCAATTTTTTTATAATCTTATTTCTTTCTTGTTTTCATTTTTTATTTACTTATAAAAACTAATAAATTGTATCTCTATGAATGAAAATCAAATCGATATTCGTATACATATGTATAATGTTTTATATATGTAAATTTATTCAAAATATATAATATTGTCAAATTTTGTATATTACATAAAAGAATGTTAAATCTACATTATTATTAAATAAATGCATCATACGTGTGTGTAAAAATCCTGTTGAATTAAGATGGATTAAAATTCAAATAACATATTTTCATTAGTCTTTTCGTGAATAATGCATGAGGCTGGATTATCTTTCTGGTTATTATTCGCAACCAATCACACACATACATACTCGAAGGATGAGAAAACTATTTTAGCCTGTGAAATCTATGTACCGATCTGCACAAGTCCGTTTTGATCTATAGAGCGTGTGTAAAGTTATACATGTGTAACCTAGATTCGCCTGAACTCCTGTTCTCTATCACTGATCGGATTTATTGTCTCTGCATTGCACAGTATATATTTGTGTATCTCAAGATACACAAATATATCAGATGGATATATCAGATCCCTAGCGAAATCTGTTGCAATTGCAAATGAAAAATGCACAAATCGTATTGCACAAGGCATATTTACAAAATAATTTTTGTCGATTATGCTGCAAATAACTGTGTAACGTTGTTTGTTTGTTTTTTTAAGTCAAAGTCTTAATTGTCACAAAGAAAATATTTTTCTTACTGGAATATTAGAGTATATTTATGGCACAATCGATTCGAGTTAAAAGCTTATCGTATAAAGAAATGCAAATCTATTAAAAACCAATCTTTTACATATTGCAAAATCTTTTTATATTTGAATTTGAATAGATATATTACGATAAGATAATCCGATGATCAGATATGATTAGTGTGACGCTGTATCTGATAATAATTTGTAAAAAAAATGATAATGATCGATTCAAAGTTCATTCGAAAGCACAGTATTATTAACTATGCCAATAGATTGATTATTTTAACAATTGATCGACGAAACATTCGTGTTTATTGTTAAATAAATTGATTAAATATCCAATAACTCTAGTCAATAACTGAAAATTGAAAACAATCAATCATATGTATAATTTGGAAGATTTGATTGTTTCTTTTTGTTTTTGAAATAGAAATTAGACTGGCGATGTATATTGATGACATTAGAATTTCTACAACAATGTTTTCAATTTGCTATTATGGAATTGTATTTCCAAAATTCTCATATTGATTATTTTTAGTAATAGTTCTTATCTGTAAATGTGACAAAAGTTAAATATTCTGATTGTAAAATCAAAGAAAATCTTAATTTACTAATTGTTATTTTCATGTAGTGTACATTTTTATGTAGTGTAGTTTATAGTGTAGGTTGTCCCCATCAATTTTTTAAAATAAAGTTTTTTACTATTAATCGAAAAAAGTTTTGATCAAGTAATTTTAATCAGAATAGATATTTCCTAGTTTTTGACGCGCTGAATCCGAATCCAGAAATAAAAATGTTCTATCACATCACACAAGTTTTTGAGAAAAGTGAAATTAAAAACTTCAAAAAACATGTTTTCGTCGACTAACGTTATATGTGTTATGCATTTACGTTTATCGCTAAAACAAAGCGCACTAAACTTTCGAGAGTGAGATAGAGATAAGCTTACGGTAAAAGATTTAATATTTTTAAAGTACAATTTTTACACTTTAATTTGAACTCTTTTCAAAGTCTCTAGCACATTGAATTTATCAATTACGAATTAAAAATGGAAAAAATCCGGGAAAAAAGTTTAATTTTATTTTTCTCAAAAACCTGACATAGTAGAACACTTACGGATTCAGATTTAGCTTGTTCTTGTCGACCAATGTTATTAATTAGAACTTTTATATTAATTTTCAAAACACGTGTAGCGTTTCACATATAGCTTGTAAAAATGAGTCGTCAAGAATAATCTTTCCTGAATATCACTCATATAATTGTAGTTAAATATAAAAATTTAAATAATATAAATAAATGGAATTTAAAGTTAAATTGAAGTTTATCTAGACTAGCATTTGCTAATTGTAATCGATATCTTCAGTTCATGCATAAAAAATATTTGAGAATCTAATTAGCGGGTCCTATTCTGTGCGCGTTGACAATTATAAAATGTCTGGTTTTCCTTTTTGGTTTAGAACTGGTGAGAGGCTTCGTACATTTTCTCTTGAGAGAAAGCCCACGAATATATAATGCCGCATGATCCGGATGTTCTTCTCACATGTTCGCATCACATGCTGTCCATCATCAGACGCGATATTAAAGCTGTGATTCGTGCATCGAAACGCGTGAGAAGTAGCGACTAAAACGCGATTATCTGTCTTACTTGCGCAACTTTTCCACGGATTGTCACAGTATGAATGATGCAACGATTAAACGTGCATAAAGTTTACGTTATTATGCAAATGTCTAGATTAATAACAGTTTCCTCTTGCCTGCGTAAAAAATAGCGTCGATCCAAACGCTGTGTCACTTTATTTTTTAAAACAATACAAAGCCTTTTTTTAACTATGCCATTTCTAAACTGTGCATTGCTGATGCATACTCATTTAGCATTCATTATCATACATTGCATATGTACTGCGGCGATCTGTTATATGAAATGCGAGATGTCACATATACGTAGCTTGTCAACACATGATTGTTGAAGTCTTAAGAGTGAGAAGCGAATGATCAACAAGTGATAATTTATGTCAACTATTGTAAAAAAATTTGTTTGTGTTAGATAATTATTTTATCTGAAAACTTCATTTGATACTACGACACAGCTTGTGTATCGTCAGTAAGATCATCTTACGGAAGGAATGAACGAAACTTTTTGATAAATCTGCCTTCTTCCTTATCTCGCGACTTTAACTTTAGCGGCAGATACTCGAATGAATCAGAATCAATCTCTTCTCAGACGTAAGGCGACTGAAACACGTGAGAGAACAGTTCGCAAGATTAGTACCGAACGTAAAATATACATAAAAAATCAATTGCCTGTTGCAGCTTGCAGTTGCATTCTGATCTATCGAATGTAACTGAAATTTCTCTATCGGACTTTTTGATAGCAAAGGTGAAACATCACACCACTTGAAAAATATTTTGTTGCGCAAAATCGGTAGGATAATCCAATCGCTTGGAAATGGAGACAATTTTAGTAAACAACGCTTTATCTTTTTTTCCTTTCTCAATATCGTATCTACATATACGTATCTACAGTTTTGTCATTACACGGATCATGTCCGAGTTTATCAAACGATAAATTGTAAACTATTAATGGGAATGATTGTATATGTATATATAAAAGAAAAGAGGAGAAAGAAATTGAATTATGAATAAATAGAATTATGAGAAACAATGTAATGTCATAAATATTTAATAAGTGGTGTAATAAGTGGTTTACTAAAAATATTAATATTAAATATACACACACACACACTCTCTCTCTCTCTCTCTCTCTCTCTTTCGTGATTTTTTTCTTTAAAATTTTATATCCTTACATTTGTTCTTTTTCCACATCTTAGAACTGAACTTTTTGAACGGTTTATTTTTTCTCTTTTTCTCTCCATGTGAAAAGAAAAAGAGAAGAAATGAACCGTGCAAGAAGTTCAATCTTGAAGTATGGAAAAAGAACAAGCCTTTTATCTCGCGACCTTAACTTTAGTGATACTCAAATGGTCCTTGAATGAATCAGATAAAATATTTTATTTTATTTTTAAAAAATGAAAATTTACGATAACATATCAACAGATTTCAAGAGAAAGAAATTTAAGTTATTTCTTTATTTTCTTTTACAGGCAAAATTCTTTTACATGCCATTAAAATGCCGACTATCAATTAAATATGACGTACATCCACCTACATTCTCGTGTAATTCGGGAGTTTTTATTTAAAAAAAAGAATAACACGATAATAATAATCTAAATTAACGTTGTGTATTTAATCACATTTTAAATTCTTTATTTCCGGAGCTAGATCCATGTATTGCGGATAGATCGTTACATGCCATTTAATTCACATTATTTCTTTTTAGTATGCACTTTTACAAATTCAATGTTGATAATTCAAGTAACTTTTCTTTATGATTTTATGATTTTCTGACTTTTTCTTTCTTTATGATTTTATGATGTTCTGAGAACTCGGTACACTTACCGCAAAAGAGTGGGAAAATATTTCACTTTAAAACGAAGTTATAAAGCATCGAATGTAAAGGTACTGAATTAATTTGTACACCTAATATAAAATAATGTATTAGACACATATAGTATGTTTCTAATTTTATCGATAAAAAAACGATCTTTAATAAATACAAATTTTATAAGTATTGATATTAGAAATTAAGAGAGCTTTTCTCTAAGAGAGAATTTTATTTTATAAATTAATTCCTTCAGAATAAGTATATAATTAATATATAATTTATGATATATAATTTATTTAGAAATACATAAACTGAAAATTATATATGATAATTACGTTTACAAACGTTTACATCTTGCAATTTAATAGCAATTATTTTATTATCCTGAAATTGATCGAAGATGGTCACTTAATTAGGGAATGTTATCATACATCCAGAGTTGGAAAGTAACGCATAACTTATAACATCGTTATCATTTTTATTATTATTTTTTTTGGTAAAACGTTACTTTTTTTGTCTGCAACGGTAACGAATAACGTCGCGCGTTGTTATATTTTTACAGTAACGAATTTAGTCGTTGCTTTTATCATTACTTTAGTTTTCTATCCTTATATCTATTGATCGCACACTATCTATCCAATCGCGTGATTGAATAGAAATATTTCGATACAGTACTTTATATCTTGGATTGAATTCCGATAGCAACTGTCAGTATTGAATAATTTACATTTACACATTTATACTATAGATTTTCAGTGCTGACAGTGATTATTAGAATACGTTCTTAATGACTTTAATGTTTAAAAAAATGTTTAATCTATTCTTGTAAAAATTAGTATACTAAGAAAGAGAATTAGAAAAATTATTAGATAAACTTATAAAAAAAGCTTGCTTTATATACAGAATAGCTTATTAGAGTTTAAGTTTTAATATTTATTATGACATTTAACATTGATTATGTATCAAATAATGTAATTTGAAAATCTAATGACTTATAGCACTACAAAAAAGTAACGAAAAATATCAAATAACTATAATGACAACACATTTAAAATCAGTAACAGTAATACGTTACTTTTATAAGGTAATGTTCTGCATATGTCTTTAAAAGACATAATGAAATACACTTATTTTATAGCTGCATTTAAAAATTCTTTAAATCTTACCTGAAATTTAGAATAAAAGTTCTGGAAAATTCTCAGACAATTAGACAATTGGAGATATTCGACCGTTAATGTAATACATACAAATTGAAATATAGTAAAAACGCCTTGTACGATCAAGCTGTATCTTAGTGCTTTTTATAAATTTTACTTGTGTGATTTTTATATACCTTTTTTCAAATTC
>QKQZ01047065.1:0-13296 GCA_003595255.1 Solenopsis fugax
CTACTATGTTCCCGTGCCAGCCCAAAATGGCAGGCGTCGTCGCGGTGTTTTGCCGTACGAGGCTCCGCCGCGAGACTCGCCGTGAAAGTTCTCCGTTTTTCTGCCGGTGACGCCGGCGATGCAGCCGATTTGCAAGCGTCGTACGCGGACGGAATGCGCGAGCACTAAGAGGCAAATCGGAAAGGAGATTTTTGCCGAGGACACGCAATTACGAGGGGAGAGCGGCCCTTCGGATATGAGCGAATGCAAAAAAATAACGACGGCTTCATTTCGAGCATTTCACGGTTTTACGTATTCTTACGACAACGCAAGGCACGTCGTCTGTCTCTCTTCTTCCCGTCTTTCTCTTTCTCTCGTCATTTATTTTGGCTAAACTGCCATGTAAAATCTCAGATTTACGAGATTTTGTAAAATCGTGTAGACTGCAGTCTTCGTGCTGCCACAAGTGGACATTTGCTTATCTGCGTTCGCGGAACGTTATCAACCAAACGCCTGTAGAGTTTCCGCGCGGTTCGCGGTGGTTGATCGCCACGCGGATAGCATATTTATACAATTATGCAGCTCCTTACGCGAATACAAGGTGGAATCCCAGCGCGAAGGACGTATCTTTAATATGCATGCAGGTAGCTGTTTAAAGCTTCTCGTAAGGATTATCGTACATCGAATAAGTTGGACGACGATATAGTTCGGTGACGGCTACGATGCAATAGCAGGTGCAACGCGGATGCATGGAAATAAGGTCGTTTCGATGATGGTGCCCCGAGACGTGCCGCGGGAAATGGGTAGCCGTTACGAGGCCGATTATCGGCCAGTTACGTTGAATTCTTCAGGAGCTCCGGTCCCCTTCGCGCTATCGAATGTCCGTGAACCTTGTCCGAGGACTGCTGAAATAACAATATACCGATCTGGGTAACGAGAAACCGATAGTATCGCGATGTGCCGTGCGCGGGGGGATCATACTAAATTCCACGGGGTTACCCCCGTTACCGTTCGCGATGGCGGTCCTTTATCGCAGGCTCGTCATTTTCGCGTTTCGAAGGACCTCGTCGCCCGACGTGTAACTATTCGCCTTGCTTTTTATCGCTCTTATTTCCGGCAGTATCTTACGAGCGTCACGTGTGCCTTTATCTGGATATGAGTAAAGGACGGAGGCACGGATGCTTTCGAAAGCATCTGTCGCTTCCGTTATTTTCCGTTTTGGAAGATGACGCTCTGGTGATTTTATTTAAATTAAATCAGCGCATCTCCTGTTCTCGCAATTAATGCAATTTATGCATTTATATTTAATGGATAGGAAATTAATATGCCATTGTCCATCGCTTTATGTACATATATTTATTCATTTGTGACGATTATTGCTAGGGATATCACTAAATATTGTACAATCATTAATTATAATCCATTTCCCTTTGTGTACCGTGACATTAGTGAAAAAGCATTCATCTGTCGAAAAACTACGTTTCTATGGATTTGAATCTTTTTAATAGAAATAGACACGCGCTGCTGTTTCTAATTCGAAGCAATTCAGATGCTATATCGCACGGCTATGAAAGTAAAATCTGAGAATATCGGAACGAATGAAGTGACCTCTCGCAAGACGCTTGGGATTGGCTTGAATTCCAGTATGGGGAAGTCCGCCGGGAAATGAGCCTCGACTCGACCCCCCCCCACCACTACTTCCAATTAAAAGTTACGCTGCTGTTGAATCAGAGTTAATGAAGGAAATAGAGAAACTACAGCACGGCCGACCCTGTCCCCCATCCTGGCCCTTCGCCCATCGTATCACGTTTCCGCTCATTGATTTCTTTTTTTCTCCCCTTTCCGCCGTTCCTATCGCTACTCTTTCTCACTTCGTCCCGACGTTCTCCTTTTCTCTCCTTTCTCGACGGGAGAAATAAGAAATGAAAAGAAAACGTCTGGTGAGCGTCTGCGCGCTGCGTCGACACACCGCGCAACAATCTTCGAAGTGTCGGCCATCAGATAAATAACGTAGTTCGACTTTCGCTTTCGACGAATTTTCTCTTTCCTCTTTTTTTCTTCTTGCAGTTAAAGTCCCCGTTATCCCACGAAGAAAAAAACTTTTATTGCCGAGTGTACCGACCGACCACCTTCGCGACTGCCTAACTTCCAGCACCTCCTTCACGGGATTTAATAGACCGACGATAAAGCTATTAGTCTTTATTAATTTCTAATTAGAGTGTAAAAGTTTAACGCGCTGAAAGTGGTCTTAAACTTCCCGGCGAACTGTACGTGCTGTCAGTGGTTTAGTATATGGGCGGTCATTTTTTTTAAGATTACGCCCGGTCGTATCCGTACGAAGCGTTAATGCATGGGGAAAGAAGATCGGCGTATATCAGACACTGACAAATGTATTTTTAAAATTATACCTATCTTTTTTTCGGAGATACACGACGGATAAAAGCATTGATGGGTAATCTCAAATATTAGTTCGACTTTTCTGATATTTCTTCGCGCAGACTTTTGTTCTCCATCCACGACGCGGTCTCTCTCTCTCTCTCTCTCTCTCGACGTTCTCTCGGGGAGATGAGGGGAGATGAGGGGAGGGAGGGGAGCTTGACTTCAACCTTTTCCACTTTCAAGGAGTACGGTTCTTTCCTCCTACATCGTCGAAAGCCTCGGCGATTCTCTATTTATTTAATACAGCTGTGCTATCTACTAGGATTCGTCCAACCTTACTCCGCGTTCCCCGACCAACTTAGAAGATACGGCGGCAGACAACGCCCAAGGGTACGACTAACATCCACACAGAAGGAAGTCTTTTGTCGTTGCTGCTTTCTTATTTACCTCAGTCCAATTGTACCGGTAGCCGTGCATCAAATAACGTCGCGGATATATCAGGGCACGTCTGCCTTTTGACCGACGCCAAAAAATCAAATCTCCGCCGAGTCGCGGGTTAAATTTTCACGCTACGCTGACGTCCGCTCTCCTTTGTGCTAGGTCGAAGATACGTATGAATATACAGCAACGGTGAGAGATACCTGCGCGAACGATGTCTCCCTCGTGACCAGATGAAAGAATCTTCCTGACGATGTTTGTAGACGGTAGACTGTTCGCAACTCTTGCACGAGATGCGCTGTGATTTCTTTTTTTTTATTTATTTTTTTTTCGACGATGCATTGTAGTCGTACCGCGGAAAGACGCAAAATGTGAAAAAAAAACCTCTAAAAATGAGCCTTTATTAAAAATAGAACTTTGTATTATCTATCAAGAAGAATGGACTTAAGCTCTCTTGTTTTTATTCTTTCGCAAAAATAAAATCTTGATATTCTATTAAATTTCTTTTACGTAATACGACATTAATGAAACGTTTATTCCGAGACAAAAATAATTTCTTCTCTGTTATTTATTTTTGTATGCTAATATTTCTCTATTTATAAATATATAAATAATTAGCTTTTTTGATAAAATTAAAGAATTAATTTTTAAAATATTACGACATATGTATGTACAGATACAAATATTTCTTTTCTGTATGCAATAACAAATGTTCAAAAATTAGAACTTTAACACGGATTTATTTTTCTACAGTTTGCAGTGTATATACATCCACATCAATGCACTTATGTAACAATGAGTAATGAAATTATCAGAGCTCGCGATTGAACGAATAAATCCTTATTAAGAATTTTTCGGTCGATCTCACGGGAAAATGATTGAGGTCGCAAATAAACCGAATGAATTTCGCGTTTAAAAGATGGAATTTATAGCGGATTGTAACTCTCGATGTACGAGTAATCCAGATAGGAGAAAAGATTGAAGCTCCTCGTGCGGTACCAGCGAGATCGCTCAGAGAAAAAAAAGATGGCAAACGCGAGAGGGAGGAATACGAAGAGGTAAAAGAGGTGAAAGATATCGGTAAACACCGTGCATTCCTGGCTTTCCTTCCCTTTTCGCCGTCGCTATGCAAGGGATTATTCCATAATCCAAATACTATAAATACCAGACCAGTTTCGCTGCGCTGCAACTCATCCCCCTGGATAAGAGTCTTAAATAAATAGAGCGCGAATGTTGCTCCTGGTTGTTTGTTCTGCATGAACGGGAATCTTATCTACGGGGTTTTAATACGCTACATGTTGAGACGCGGGAGGAAAAATGTAATGCGAGATCCTCGGGTTTAATTGTTGCCCTAAGCGCAAAATTGAGAACACTAAGTGGAACAAGTAAATGGCTGCCGCGAGTACAAACGAGAAATCAAGGAAATTTAGAAGATGGAAGATACGATCTCTGTCTCTCTCCATGAACCTCGCGTATCGCGGTCAATTTCAATGATGACGAAGACGGAGGTACATCTTCTCGTAACTCGATACCGGCCGTCGAATTCGCTTTTCGTCCCGTCCATTATCCGATACCGTTTCGTCGCGGTTAAACCTGAGTCAAGTGTTCGTTTTCACTGCTCTGCGTTAGTATGAGTTTCTCATGGATATACATTTCAACTGCGTTCACAATTTTTCTAATTGATGCCGCTGTCTCAGTTCGCACAAACGCGCGTTCGAAATAATTTCTCTGATAGAATTAATCGTTAAAAAAAAAGCAAATACTTGAGCTCGTAAGATTTATGAGAAAACAACGTACATTATACATATAAAGTTCAATTCGTTGCATCTTACCTTAACTCGAAATCCATTTGCAATAATATATATATTTAGGAGAAAATTTTATTCTTCTTTTATTGCGAGGAGGCGTTACGATACGTGTACACGGAAATGCAGTAATTTGACCTACTTTCACACTGACGCTTTTTAAGAGTACTACTTCCACCTGAGACATGCGAGTAGCAATTTTTATGTCGCACGGCTACTAAGTAATGTTTATGGGTCAGCATGCTACTCCCATAAATGTATACAACCGTATACCCCCCGACGTGTGGGTTACCTCAACCAAAAAAGAAGAAAAAAAAAAAAGAATCGTTCCGGAGGCAGTAAATATCCGTAAAGTATGGTCTCATATTTTGAAAGGCGGAAGAAGCCACCACTCCCAACGCGCCTTCTCCTCTCGCCCTTGCTACCTCGTCTCTCAGCCTTCTGCTCACGCCGCTCTTTTTCCACCCTCGAGAAACTAGCAACACCCCCCCTCCCCTCCAGCATAGAGGCACACCATGCTGAGAAAGTAGCCTTTAGCTACGAACTGGATAATGTAGGTTCTGCCCACACCCATACCTGTAATATACTCAGCTCCGCTGCCGCGCTGGTTCACGGTTTTCTACAAAGGCATCGTATTATTTAAAGCTCTTACTTCCATTCTTTGTCCACGGCATTTCCTATTCCCCGAGCTGCTCTCCGGGCTTATCGCTAATAATGTATGGCGCGGGCAAACAATGGCCATCAGCGCGCCGTGCTCGGGGTCGAATCGGTCACACGGTGCTGGGCGTTCTTCTTCGTACCAAAAACGTTCATCCTCCTACCCGTCTCTCTCTCTCTCTCTCTCTCGCTTCTTCGTCTCTTAGCACCGTCGCGACGAAGACTTCGAGAAGCGTCGTGCAACATACAGGGAAGCTCGCAGGAATTGCGATAAATTGCGACATCGGCCGCGCCGTGTTGCGCCGAGATATCTCATGTTCTTGCAAACGTCTGTGGACATTTGCGATGCAACCACGGTCGCTACGACGCGACGGGTAGATAGGTATTGCACGTTCGATTTTGCCGATCATCCCTGTGTATCAGGTAGACTCAGCCCTGGGTCACCAACACTGGGGCGAGGCATCCCTGCCAGTATCTGCAGCAGGCTGTAATTCGCCCAAGCTGCTGAGTACTCTCGATAATTCTGGAACGTGCGATGCATCGAATCTCCGTATGCGCGCCCTAACAGGCATCTCTCTATGCAACTAGATAAACCTAGTTACACAAGCCTGGAATCTGCGGTATGCACAAATGCAACCTGCATTCGAAGCGGCCTTGGGATACGTGATTTTTACTCCGTAAGACAATAGCGTCGGAATGATGGAATCGAATAGGGAATTTTCATTGAAAATGTATTATTTATCGACAAACACATTTCGTGGTGACGGAGAGAAGTCACCGTCTTCGCGCGTATTCGCAGACATTCTATTGCACAAGAAATTATCTTGAGTAATTTTGCATCCTTGGCGTGTCTGCAATACCGTTGCCATCGTGGAGGAGCTCGCCACAGATATGATGCTTCTGGTCTGGTTTACCTTGTGTCTGGCCTTTGTACACCGTGGTTGGCGCGCGCGCGTGTGTACACATATCATTGAGTGTGACTCGAAATCGAAGCAGTTTCCTCGGACCGCGGACGTGACGCAGGGATGTAACGAATCGGCGAATATTTCCAGGAACGCCCCAACCCGCCCCGTGACCCTCTTTCGCGCCCGGTTATTTATTTATTATTAAAGGCTTATCGCGGCGGATTATCTTCAGCTGATGCTACCGCTCGTAATTCGCTGCCATCAATTTTTCCAGGCCCGAGATAGTGGAGATGCGCGCAACCCCGCTGATCGTACGATGCATATGCGATGTTCCTGATAAAAAGCGGAATACCTTCGAAACCCGTTTGCTTTTATTGAGACAGACTGCGCTGCTGCGGGCGGGTTTCGGATTTTCGAGCGCCGCCCGCTCGTTTCCCGCACCGGAGGAAAAAAAAGCCTCGACGTACAATTGACGCACCACACGAATGAATTCCGCCGAGTACCAAAAATTCGTGCTCTTGAAGCCGCGCGCGGCTGCCCCAAAATAATGGAAACATTTATACGCGCGCGCGGAACGCGTTACGATAATATTTTCTAACTGTAAAAATACACATACAAAACCGCCCGACCGCCGCGGAACGAATGTATGTTACATTTTTCTGCGCTGCTATAAATAGTACCATTGTTGCATTATAATCTTATAGCTGGCCAACGTACATACACGTTATAATAATTTCGTTCGCGAGCATTTATTTTGCGAGGAACATACGGATCGGTGAGCTTTTGTTTCCTTTGAAACAACGAATGATCATCCGGGCGCGTTTTATTAAATACCTCCTCGCATATATATTTAAATACGCTTGATACTTTCGTGCCAACTGGCCTCGCATTATTGCTATTAGCAATTACTTAATTGCGCGATTCCAATTATTGGGATCAATCTCGATAATATATTTGATGACCGACGCAAGGCGATAACGATAACTTTTAGCAATCAAATCTTGTCGATGAAACAATCAAATTTATTTCCATTTATATTCCGTTTACGATAAATTCTTATCCTGTGTAACATTTACATACGTTCTCAGCATTATACAAATATGCGTATGAAGAGAAAAGAAAGGCAGAGTCTGAAGTATCAACTCTCTGATATTATCGAAACTGAATATTTGTTTCAGCCCTGCTTCGCGGTTATGCCAAAATACTAAAAAAAATTTTATCTTCTCATAAAAAGTTTGACCATGAGAGGAGTCATGTAACTTTTACGGTCAATCCTCCGATGAAACATCGGATTGCTTTATTTTACGAGTTACAGATATCGTATTGTCCAAGACTGAGAGAAGCGCGCAAGGTCTTCTTCTCTTCCCACCGGAACCTAACTATGTTCTTCTTATTTGATACAGCGCCAGAGCAAAATTGTTAGAGCTATTTCGATCTCTTTCGAACCGATATACGCGTTAATGTATCTAATAAATTTTGTTCGCTATAATAATATTACATGTTCTCTCCAAAAGTATTTTCTCGTTCACGTATTCTGTCAATTCATCGACATGTCGCTCTTCCATCTTAATCAGACGTAATGAATATTCACGCGTCATGGCGCGCTGTGATGTGGAACGTAAATACTCTATATTCCATATTGATCACACATCGTGCAAATCTCAGGCAAGATTTCTGAGATTCGCGCAAAATGCGGTCTCTGCCGAGGAATGACGGAAGAGAGAGGGGAAGGGGGAGAGGAGGGGAAGTGATCGCCAAGGCGGTAAAACCGAATTCGCCGAAACCGATGGGATTTCACGGACTTTCCGTCGGCGCTATGATAACCGTGTTGGTTACCTTCTGCACCATCTAACGGTACATCCCGGGCACCAGGAACGGCGGGCAGGCGGAGAAAATCCAATTGGCAAATTCCTGAGCGTCACTGGACCGCGAAATGGGGTGGCGGGCGCGGCCGCTGCTACTTCCATCTCTCGGGGTAGCGATTGTGACGACGGTGGCAGTGGTGGTGCGAGATGCGGGAGAAGGGCTTATAAATTGCATACGATAACGCTACCCCGAAACACCACCGCCCACGTGTGTCCAGCCAAGATTGCGCTTCGACCCCTTTCAATTGATTTATTTAATGCCACGCTTCGCCCCATCGAGGAAAAAGAGAGAAAAAAGAGAAGTGGCCGATAGATTGGGAAAGATTTTCTCGAATTTTTTTCGGATGATCTTTCGTTTTAACGGGAAGGATAAACCGATACTCGATAAAATAATATACATGATATCAGATAAGCTGTTCATGTTAGAAAAGATTCAACGCGTACATTTTTTATATTATGATCTATGTATCATGTCTCTTTTTATAGTGTACAAGGTTTCATTGATATCACACGAGTTAGTTAGAGACAATACACGTACATACACATCTTTGAATGTTAATTCACTGCCGGAGCAAAAACTTGGATTGTTTCTGTCGCGTCGCGTTTTATTTGCAACATGGTGAGGGTTCCGGAGCTATTGTATCTTGCCGCGAGATGAAATTTGGCACGCTCTACGAATCTCCCTCCCCTCAAGTCGGCTAGGTGTCGACGAGCCTGTGTTGGTTCCGAAGGAAATATCAAGTGGCAGCAAGATGGCGAGGGAGAAGCATCCGCGCCATGGATTGGGCTAGAGAGCTTGCCCGCGCTGGGTCCATCTGGCTCCCCAACGGGCTTAAGAGTAACCTGCCGGACAGATTGGAGTTTCTTGGCCCCTTACCAAAGAAGAAAAGCGAAGAGTGGCGGCGGGCGGAAGTGTAGCAGTTGCCGCCGATGTCGATAGTGTTGGGATGCGCTGGCGTAGAAGATGAGTGGAAGTGAATGGGAGGGGAGGAGGGAGAGGGTTGATAGTCGAACGTGGTGGAAGAAGATGAGTGGAGGGTGGGGGAGGGAAGAGGAACCGGTAGCACATGGCCCGGTGCCTACGTGCACGCCGGTATCGCTTGGCCCTTGCGGCGACTGGGATCGACGTATTTACCTACATTGAATCTCTGCCAACCTACAATTACCGGTTACCCATCCTTCCACTCGTGCTCGCCTGCCTGCTCGCTCGACTCTGTGCCTCTATGCCAAAATTCACGAGGCTCGCGTGATGCTAGATGGATCTGCATAAAATGTTCATTCGTGGAGCATGGGTTGGCGAAAAGGACAGGAGCAATTCGACGATCTCTCAGCCTGCTGTTCGCTCCTGAAAATTTAGACACACGACCGCGTGCCGATTTTCTGAGGAGAACGGAGAGATATAGGGGAGGGGAAGAGGAAACACAGGGGGGGGGGGANGGGGGGGAAAGTAGATCCGAGTAAAAACTCGGTGCACTCGACTGAAAAGGCGAGCCATTCCCGCTGGATTAAATCTGTTCGGTCACTCACGATGTAGATTATCGCGAGGAGATACCAGCGCGGTGAGGTATTAAAACTTTTAATCCCCGACGAGAGAGGCACGACGAAAGAGCGTGGATATCACTTATTTCGCTACGCTGCACGTCCGAACTAGGTCTCGCTCTTGCGAATATTTGCGCACAAGACTGCGAGTTTCTCTTTATATCTATACCGATACGAGCTTTTACGGCCGGCGGGTGAGCCGCGAGAAATCGAGTGCCGCGAAACGCCGGTGAACGCATTATCCACGCATCGTCGATTTATTCGCACGAACGGGGCCGTGGAATTTCGACGCCTCGTTTTCGGTTTTATCGCTAACCCGGGGTTATTCGTCGTGCGGCATGAGCGGGCACGGTCGCGTTTAACACACATAAAGTCATCGCGTTCGTGTAACGTTTCGAGTTCATCTCGTAATACTAACGCGTTGACCTCGGTCAACCTCCATCTGCCGCGGCGCGGCGGGGGCCTTGCCATTCGGTGATGCTGGCGAGTGCGACCGCGACGACGTCGCCGCGCGCCCGCTCGGAGATTGAAACAAATATTTTACGAGGGCTCCAGAGTTACGGCGATAATAATTAAAAGGTGGTCCTGGCACGCTGTCCCCGGCTGTAAAGTCGGGCGCCAGATATTACCGTCCTTCCGACGACGGTACTCTCGAGGGGCTTTGATGTCCGCGGCCTTCTTTCCAAGTCCTTGTGCTTCAATTATAGAACGACGACTTCGGAAAAGTTCCAAGCCGGAGCGCGGCCGGGTGAGCTACGACTTAAATAAATATGCTTGAGATTTTATTATCCGACGTATAGATGTTTTCATAAATTTATTATACGTCTGGATAATGATTTAGTTAGCATTTTCTCAACAAATTCATAGTTACACGATAACAAAATATTGAAATGCATATAGGTACTGAAATTTAGTACGTTATTTTACGCCTGACGTACGAGTGAGAATCTAATGATCTAGATATAAATAAAGCAAATATACACGTTGATCGAGTTCCTTCTGATTATCCTATTTTGCATCATGTTTTGCATCGAAATTTCAGCGGAATTGGGTTATGCCCTTGGAAATTGATAGAGCTCCACAAACTCATCATAGGTGGAAGGGTTTGATCTAAATTGTAGCGAAAATCCGCCGAGAGCGTAGTGGTAGAACATCTACTAGGCCGACCGGCTACGGGTGACCTGGTTTAAAACTTTTTAGCCTTAGGTACCACGTTTTACACATGAATGCAGAAATAAAGACTTCTCCATATATTTTATAAATGTGAGCGAGATTATAATAAGTACAGTTACTTATATAGCTCACATAGACGTCATAGCTAACGTCAGAATGATTGAGTCTTTTTATTTCGTAACTTTTTTTCATGAGTTTTTCTTATTTCAATATAAATCAAAGGCAGTAAGAAGTAAAGTTGAAATATTAATATGTTACACTTATTTTTGATTAATGTTTAATATATTTAATGTGTTAATAATTAATATTATTAAGTCCTAGACATAATGTATGGAATAAGGAATAGGGAATAAGCAACATATGTTGAATAAGGTACCTTGTGTTTTCTTTATTTAACATATTGAACCGTTCTTTATTTCCTGTTGCTATTGCCTGTGCTTTTCATTGTGGCCAAAGCTTTACATTTCTTGTCTCGTAGAAGAATAAATTCACGAAAGTTCCTGCTATCCTCAAAACGAAAGGTGGCAACCCTTCTGACAGCAAGCACGAGTACGATTGAATATGTAGGAAAGTGATTCATCATGCATCTTCCGTCGTGCCTTAACCCTTGCGGCAGAACCTTAAAGTCTCGCACAAACGGCCTCACCTCGGCTTACCCAGGACGTATCGTGCTGGTTCCAGTTATCGGGGATCATTTTCAGCCCCCGAGGGGATCAGACGAGAGCGGGGCTTAAAGCGAAACGAATCGCCGTCGATACACCCCCATACGTGCACGAGAAGCGGAATCCTTTTTGCCCACGATACAAACGGATACGATTGCGGCGCCTGGCCGACAGAGTTACGAAATTGCCGCAGAGACGGATTATTTCTCTTTGTTCCGCGCACGTTTCCGCGATAGCGTCGTTATCTCGCGCCGCGGAATAATCAGAGGGTAATACGTACGTGTATTAGCCGCAAATAGCCTCTCTTCGCGCGCATTTATCGCGCCGCTCTGTTTCGCCGCTAATTCTTTTAGCCGTTTCATTCGTACGCCTGGAATATATATTACGTCTTCGTTTATTCCCATAAAATGGATTATTTCCTTTACAAACTAAATTCAGAACGCGGGGATATACGAAGGGATAAATCTTTCGTAAATTAAAGCAGCAGTCAGAGAACGCGCCTGTGGCTTTATGAGCGCATTTCTCGGAGAGCGTTTTATTCGATTCTACGTCTTCCTAATGTAAAAACTTTATTCAACTGAAACGGTTTTAGGTTACGAGTTCTTTTCGACAGCAAAGTTCTGACTTTTCTGATTTTAAACATCAATTAATTTATTAGATATGATGAGGTTGCTTGCATTCTTTCCAAAATATAAATAAGTGTATATACACGAAGAAAAATAATTTTAGCAGATTTTATGTAAAATCTATTAATTATTATGTGGACAGCAAAGAGATTAGTTAAGAGTACTAGTTGATTTTTGCTAGATATAAGTTCACTGAACCTACAAATTGTTTTGCTGTAACAAATTCATTTTTGAAGCAGCAAAGAGAGATGGAAAAGCGGTAGTATTTTTGCTCTAATACATATACTATTTGCTAAAAATATGTCATTTTGCTTTAACAACAAATTAACCTTAATTGTAAAGACAAACATACACTCAGCAAATTTTTTCTATTTTAGCAACAAAACAGGTTCTGCTTTACTGACGAATAATTTTTAAAATTAGTTGTGTCAACTAAATTTTTTGTCGCCGCCAAATATGCAATAACAAAGACAATTTTTTGTTACAATAGCAAAATTATTTTTTTCCGTGTACATTTGTGTTCATTATTGTGTGGATACGGCAGAAAAGATGAAAAATCTAAAAGAAAAGAGTATTTCTTCATTCGAATTTTGATAGTCGCCTCATGGCAGGAGACATGGCGATAGGTCTGTAAGCGCACGTTGCACATATTCCGTCGAAAAGCCTCGTTTCTGTACGGTCTGGAATACGTTAGTCGCGGAACAGATTGTCGTACTGTCGTGTAGTTGCGCCGCCGACATACGGAATTGTTCGTATTTGTCAGGAACCGACGACACGGTAGCTGCAGGAGGGGGAGGGAAGACTCGTTTCGGATTGAAGCCAGCTTTGCCTTAAAGAACACGAATGGAGCCGCGATTCGTACGGAATTTTAAATCGTCGGACCATGAGGCAGCGACGAGAAATAGGCTAGGGACACATAGAAAAACTTAAGCAGTAAGAAAATCAACATGTTTGATTTGCTACTGCTTACCTTACTGCTTAAGTTTTCGACTGTGATTGGCCGATTCGCTTACCGATTGCTTACGTTTTTTTTACGTGCCACTAGCAATAGTTACAACGACCGCGCGTAAAAAGAAAAGCAGAAGAAAAAGGAGAGCTCTTTCGACGTTTCTCACCGAGAGATACGATTATCGACGCGTACGGTAATTTCACCTCGCGGCGTTTGATACCGCCAGTTTATTTCCAGCGAAGACGTGTGCCGCGTCGTACACTGAGAGAAGAGAATGGTTGCAATTACTATAATTTAACTATAATTTATAGTGATTTTC
>QKQZ01047068.1:0-11822 GCA_003595255.1 Solenopsis fugax
CTCGGAAGTGTGTGCGTGAGTGCGCGAATCGCGGAGACCGCAAGAGGAAGCCCCGAAGAATAGCCTGCGCGCACTCCGGAAGATGCCTCGCGATCGGCTCGCGAAGGAAACTCGGCATCGTCACGCCGTCGTCGTCCTCGCCTCGGCGTAGCTTTCTCCGCAACCGCGTCCGCGTTCGATCGTCCTCTACCACCAGCTGTCAAAATGGATTTCCGGGCGCCACATCCGCTCGTGCATCCTTCGCACCCTGGACACCCTTACTACTATCCAGGTACAAAGTGTTTTTGCACTCTACCGACTCTTTCCCTCTCCGGAAGGAGCGGCTTTGCGGTTCCTTTTTATTTTTATGTAAATTTAATAGGCGTTTATACATTTCACGCCTGATTTAATATTTGGAGAGAGAGAAGAGGATTCAGCTGCCATACGTGTTTTGTGATAATGCAAAATATTGACAAGAAATAATTAGTTGGAAAATTTGTCTTAAACTTAACCTATATCTCGAACTTTTGTGTTCACTCAAATTTTTGTGTTAATTTAACACAAGATGAATATGTTAGAAAGCGACATAAATATTATGTAGAAAATTAACATAAAAAATGCGACACTCGACACAATTTGGAAATAGAGCGTGGAAATATATTTCTTTAGTAAACATTCATAATATGTTGATACGTATATTTATATTGTACATTTAGATTTTATATATTAAAATTACTACATTATTTTTATGTTATTTGTCTATTTACCCATAAATTGTGTTATTTCAACACAAGAAATGTTGAATATCAATTTAATACAAAATATGCAAATAATCATATTATGTTAAATCAACACTTGAATATGTTGAAAATTTAACACAAAAATTTTAACAAGGACTGGTTTCAACATCAATACAAAATATTTTCTACTATGTACACGTAAAATACGTTTACACTCTCGTGTGACTCGCAAGTTTTTGTAAACAGACCAATGACGTAGAAGACAATACATCACAAATTGTGCATTTAATCGCCTTTCAGTATTTTCGGCGAATTAAATGTATTGCAGATAGATAATCATGTGCCATTTAATTTATATATCGTTTCTTTTTTGAAAATTTAATCAAAACTTTTCTTCGTGATCGAGAAACATTAAAAGATATAATACATTTATTTCAAAAAGCTGCGTTAAATAAAATTCTCTAATCTTATCTGGATTTTTGAACAAAAGTGCTGAAAAATCCTCAGCGGATTCTTTTACATAATTTGATTAAACGCTCTGTGTTTAATCTTTAAGTAGGTAGATGGGATGGCTACGAAGAAATGCAGGATTAGAAATCTTGCTCTGATGGAAAAGAAAAATAAAAAGTATTGTCCAAGTCTTAAAGTTCATTTTTTTTACATTTCTCTATCTCTTAAAGGTTTAATTAATTTAAATATAACATAATATATTAATGAAAACTATAACAATAATATTTCTTTGGATTGTTGCTAGCATTCCACCTATCTGCTTACGTAACTTTTGAGCACGCTGAGAGAAAAAATATCTTAAAACAAAAAAATTATTTAATCAGTGAGCACCTAATAGGACCTATTTTATTTACTTACAGTCAAATTAAAAATTTCCTAATTGAAATACGTAAATAAAATAAAATAATTTTTAATCGTATAATTTTTCTTGCAGTTCTAGAAAATATTTATTGTTATATTATTTTCATATTCAAGATAATCATTTTTTATTCTAAAAAAACACTTTAAGTTTAATAATATTAGCTTCTTTGTAAAATTATTTAAATGTAAAAAATTCAGAGTTATATAGTTACAGTAATGTGTCTATTTACTTAAAAGTAAATATTTTTATTTAAACAGAAAAAACAATTGCATCAAAATATATAGTTTTAAGAACATGCATCTTTTTCATTCAACAAAATTTTTTTCTCAGTATACCTACCTACTTAAAGATAAGTTAAGAAAAACTTGCTCTTTGGGAAATAAAAGGGATGATGGGCTTTCGAATCTGGAGCACTCAATACTTCGATACTTTTCGATCTTTCGGGAGTGTACGAATGGAAACCGCGAAAGCTGCGTTACTGAATCGCGAAAAGCCGTAGAAACGCGCGATCGGTGCGGGGCGTGATGAACGCCATTCACGCGACATCCGTTAACACGCGATGCACGTTTAATGCTCGCGTGATGTCGAGAGATCGTGTCGCGCGTGCGGTGCATCGGCGCGCGAGAGGACGGGTTCCGTGCATCGGGAATACGCGATTAGGCTCTAACGGGAGAGAGATCGACGCTGAATTATTTCGATCGCGTATCCCGAACATCGCTGTTTCCCGGCACGGGCTGTTTAAGTATCGGCAAACGGAACAGGATCTCAAAGGAGTCCTGGAACGAAGTATTTTTGAATGCACCAAAATATGCACCTTATTCGTCCTTTCATAGTTGTAAAGAATGTTCGCTGAAGCGCGCGAAGTTGTTTCCTCCCCGAATTTCCACTCGATTCTTTCTTGACAAAAATTTATTTAGACATCATCCCGCTCTTTCAAAGCGATCTGTTCTCTTCAATCTGGTTTTCCGATGCATCGCATTAATCCTCTGTAAATACGATTCGACAAGAATGATCTAGCATATTTTTTTTCTTCGAATAATTAGTTACAATTTACAATATTTATATGTAATGGTTTTTTAACTAACCACATTTTCTAGAGATGTTAAAATGTATGTAAGAATCATTGAAGAATTTTTTATGCCCTAAAGAAATGAAAATTGATTCGGAAGTGTCTTTACCTAATGTGTGTAGAAAAGGTAAAAAATAACAGGACAATAAATAAAAATTAACGAAATGGCGCATATTAATAAAAGAATCGATTTTTTAGTGCTTTTCAGTATAAAAAAAAATATTTCAGAATAGAAAATTTTCGTAAACTTTCCTCTGGTTCATCAAATGTATAAACAATATTGCTTTAAAATTTCAAGTCGATATGATACTTATAGTTTTTGAGATATCATTGCAAAAAATTGAGAAATCAAGTTTTTAAAAAAACGTAAAGTTTTAAGACGATTTTTATTGATTACATGCTTACAATATTTAGAAGCTGTCTAAATTATAGAAACAGGTTTCTAATGCTGTATATTTTCTTCATTTTGCTTCTTTAAAAAAAAAAGCGTTGCCTCCAATCAGAACATGTATAAACGTAGATAATAAAACGAAATATCTCATTTTGATTTCATGCGCAGCTCAATATAATTAGCTATCATTTTTTTGGAATTTCAGTGTAAAATTTTATTTAGAATTAGAGACATACACACACATAAAAATGTAAGTACTTTCGAAAAATGCAATTAAAAAGAAATCAATTTTTTTACTTTCATATCCAGTCTCCGTAGAAGCAAACTCAAAGTGTTATTTCTATAGTTGCGATTACGAACACAATCGAACGTATCGTATAAATACGTTTAAACAAACGTATATAAATTCATGTCGCGAATTTTTTATCCCCCTCCCCCCTCCCTCGGATTTTCCGTAACGTGTTTCAAAGTCAAGATGCGTTTTTTCTTTGCATATTTCTCGTCCGAACGTCCGCTGCCGAACGCGCGCCGAATAGATAAATACCGACAATGTTTTTAAGCGCGTCCATTATGCCGCGTAGATTTCACACAGCGCGCGAGTTAATTGCAGCCTCGTAAATGGCATTTGGATAACACTCCATCGGAAAAACTTGCTCGATTAAATTAACCCCGCTCTCTCACCTTCGCGTGTGCGCTCGCGCGACAAGAAGTTGCAGTCGCCGCGTTGCAGTTTCCAGGATTGGCCTTCCGCGCGATGTCTTTTTACACACCGACGGCAGCCGGCAGCAAGAGGCGAGAGAGGAAAGTGGAATAGTGACGGAGAGGAGAAGGTGGAAGGAGGGCTGCAGGAAACGAGCGCGCAAACTTGACTCACTCACCGCGAAGCCCGCGCATCCGACCGAGCGCCGACAATTTCCTTAACCACCTCGCTGCACCTCGTCCCGCGGGCGCGCTCGCTTACGCGTATAATTTCGATGTCTTGCAAGTGGAACGGGACGGCCGCGTCTCAGCGATAGTGCGAAGGGAAAGAAGCATGCGATAGCACGCGATACCTTCCTTCCCCGGCCGTGTATCTAAATCTAAACCTAAATCAACCTGTTCAATCGCGGAAACACCGATGCAATTATATTAATACTTCACAAGTATCGAAGGGGTTTCAATGCATTTGTAAATATAACAGGCGGTTTTGCCTTTATATTAAGAAAAAAAAGAACGAATATTAATATATCATCCCTACCATCCTGAGTATCTCTAATCTGTATCTCTGTTCATTGGTTCACCCATTTAAAATGATTCAAAACGTCTCTAGAAAATTTTAGAGAATAATAAAATGTAGTATATAGTTTAATAACCGAAGTAGTCATAAGTTGGAACATTTCGGACAATCGGTCGGACACGAAACACCCAGGATAGTAGGAAAAGAGTTAATGTTCGTGTTGCGCTCGCGACAGACGGTTCGTGTTGCTTGAGATGCCTCGGAAAGACTCAGAGCGTACAATCCGCTATGATTTACCGTTTCGCGACTATTAAGAGACATACCAGTCGATCCCACGAAATACCAATAAATCCGCGTAGTAAGCGGTCCTTTACCGAGCGGAAAAAGAGAATCCGCTAAGCGTCTGCCGTCGTCGATAGCGCGCCAATCTCTCGGAACATCCGCCGTTATAGTCGCCAGGTTTTTTCCTCCTTCCCCCTTTCCCACCCTGCCTCCCTCCCGATACACATATACGGGCGCGCTCGCGCGATCGCCGTATCGATTGGAGGTTCGATGGCTCGTTTCGGAAAAACGTGCGAATTAACTGCTCGGTGCTTATACCGCGGCACAGGAAAATTAAAAGCGACGATATGAGTAGAGCCGGCCGCGATTGCAATTTCCAGTTCTCTCTACCCCGCGTCCCCCGGCTCTTCTATCGCCCGAGGGGATCGGTTGCGCGCCAGTCTCTTTATTAATGCAGCATAACATCATTAATTACGCGGGTGCGACTTTTTTTCTGTCGGGCTTTCGGGGATAAATATTAGCGCTGCGAGTTAGCTATTTCGCCGTATCGACTCGCGCCGCAATCGTACCTCCATGTTTATTCGCTCTCATTTATCGGTACTCTCGCTCTAATCCTCTCTTTGATATTGAGAAAAGAGATAGCAGCTACGGAGGCCGGCTGTTTACGAAATCGAAATTAAAACATTTCGGCGTCGATTGCTCTCTCTCTTCGAACGTTTGAATCAATCTAAATGTTTTTAATAACACGATATCGTTCGACTTCTGCGATCGAGCTATCAGTAACGAAACCGGATGAAATTGTAAGCCTGAACGTGCGATTCTGCATTGAAGAAACAATTGTTAAATTTTAATAAATATTTATTCGAATAGTACTAGATAAATATTTATTAAATGTAAATATATATTTAGTACACTGAAAAAAAGTCTGGTTATAATTACCAAATGTATTGTGAAATAGTGTCAATTAAATATTTTGTCAATATAACCAAAAATAATTTTATTTTACTAAATGTTTAGTAAGTGTTATCAAATATGGTATAAGTTACTAAATATTTAGAAAAATAAAATTATTTTTGGTTACATTGATCAAATATTTAATTGATACTATTTCACTATACCAATTTGGTAGTTATAACCATTCTTTTTTTCAGTGTACAAGAACCATTAATTTAAGTATCATTTTTTTCTTATAGAGTAAATATTCATCATGTACCGTAAGTAAATAATATTTCATTAGTACTATTCGAATAAATATTAAAATTAAGGAATTTTTTTCTCTCAGTGGGAGGACGTAGGTTGGGGCCTGCGTCACTTTGATATAATAACAGATTTTTGTTTCCATATTGAAACAAATTTTTTACCGCAATATTTTCTGCCTTACGCGCCGTCGAAGAAGCGTAAAAAAGCAGCCTTGGGTTACGACGAATGATTTTTTTTTTTCCTTCTACGCATACATCTCGCGCTACGCGCGGCGCATCGATTTGAATTCGCTACTACCTTTGATACCGCTCGCATATTATCACGTACTTACGTGGCACGTGAAATACTTGAAGTATTTAGGTAGCGTTGAGAGCTGCATCTATTTAGCGTCGAACCGATAACGTCCCACGCGTATTTATGCAAGACGTCAATACCCATGCTCGCAGCTCCCACGCGTATTTACCGTGCTTATTATTTCTGTATAAAAATCGTGCCATGCGCGATGGAGCGAACGACGATGATTCGCGGAAATTGTCGAGAGAGAGAGAGAGAAAGAGAGGGACGGTTCACTCACGCGATTACAATCCTCGCTGGCGCGGGTAAATAGATATAATACACCGCGAAATCGTTCTCTCGCGCGCCGGAAAAGGTTAACTCCGTTTTATTCGAGATTTATATCTTTCTCGATGATCGTCCGACTTGCGCAGCAAACGACATCGTTTCTTGCCGGCGAGACGGCCTGTCGGCCGAACCGTAAATCACTTCGCATCCGAGCGGTGGACATTGTCCCTTTGGCAATAATAAACGCTTCTTCTTCGCCTTCCCTTCGCCCTCCGTCCCTTCCTTCCGATTCCCGTTCCTCCACCTTCCCGTTATCTATCCACCACGACCGATAAAACGACCTGGCGTGTACGAGTGACGTCATCATTTTTTTTGTGACATCACCGTCGACGTTTTTCGCACGAAAAATTAACTATTTATCAATACGCCGAGATTTTTTTTAGCGGACACCCAATGATAATGAAAGCCTCTCCGCTCCGTCTTCCCTTCCCTTCCTGCATCTCGACGTTTTTTTTTTTTCCCCCTCGCGACGATTTCTAGCCAGCTCTTCGGTTATCCGTGGACGAACGATAAAATGAAGTGGACATTGGAGTGACGCCGCCACTTTCCCCGCCGCGCGAGAAATTAATTATCTATCAATACGGTTGGATTTTCAGCGAGCCCGCATTTTTTGCGCTGAACGAGCGCGCGCGATCGTATTCCCAAAGTGGAGGCCGAAAAAAGCATGACGGATTACGATTCGGATATCGCATGCCGCCTGGATTATCTCGGATTCTCCGCGCGAAACGCGGTATATATCCGCTTCGGTTAGATTAACGAAAGTAATTCCACCCGCGATTAAAACGCGATTAACACGCGACAGTTGTTGATATTGCGTAATTACTGCGATCGGTTCGGATCGGCGATTCTTTCTCCTCCTTTCTTTCGAGTTCACCGCGTCACACCCCGCAATTATTCGCGCGGCTTCACTTTCTCACGGTTATTCCTCGCAGGATGTAAAAGCCGTACCTTTTACGCGTTCATACCGCGTGAAGTTGTTAAAACACGCGGTTCTAAAAGCCACGATTTTCGTTCGTGTATTTTTACATTTTCTTATACATGCAGGATCCCTGGCTTCTCTGTTGAGCAGTCCGTAAAGCACTCGCGTGACTTTTCACGAAGCCTCTTTTATTTTTCTTTCTACACAGAAAAAAAAGTTAGTATTAAATCAAGATTCATTGTTTCATATAAAATCTTCTTGGAAGAAATTATAATCTTGAACAGACATAATTTGCTTATATGAAGAGAAAAATTTTCTTCATGTAAGCAAATTATGTCTGTTTAAGATTATAAATTCTTCCAAGTAAATTTTATTCTATATTCTTGCTTATATATAAAATAATGAATTTTTGACTTGACACTAATTTTTTTTCTGTGTAAGCAATGAAAAAGAAGTGAGACATTTCAAAAATGAAATAATAATCTTCAATCGTTAGAAACTAAAAGAAATCCACATTTTTAAAAATATTTTGTGACACAGTATATTTAATTAGTAAATTTATAGCTCGCGTCTGGATCAATTTGACCCCCACACGATTGCTGCTCACGGGTTATCAATTACTCTCTTGTTCCAAGTTACATCTTTTTCTGGCGGTGTGCAATGACAATCTCTACAAGTGTAATTAATTACAGATTCATTCATATATTTATTCATTCTTTTCCTTCAATCAAAGATTGAAAATTATTCACGACCATGAGTACCGGCCCATAGGAATGAAAAGTCGAGCGTGTGCAATTTTTCGAGTTGATTCGCCACTCTAATAGGAGCGAAAATGAAGTTTGGGCAATTAGCGAGCGGTTTTTCGCCGCGCGAGATTTAGAGAGTGTAGTTTTCGCTATGATGCAACATCGGACGAGGCTTCCGATTCCGCGGATGCGGTCGGTAATCGATCCCCTCATTAACATCGCGCAATTGTTTAGAGATTCGCGCGCGCTTCTGGCTCGCCCGCAGCTTCGCTCTGCAAACCGTCATCGCGTTTAGTCGCGTCACGCAACTGGACGTGTGTGTGTGTGCAGTCGTCACGCTTGCTCGCACGCTCGCAGGACAGGCCTTGTCGTTAAGTGACCCGTATTGATTATCGAGCGGCTAATTTAGCTGATATTTGCGCGGCTCCTCTGTCCGCGTACGTGCGTGCGTGGATGCGTGTGTTGTACGTGTATTATAGCTCACAGCTCGTCTCTTTTGTCGCTCGTCGCGGTCTCGTGCCCCGCGCGCGCGCGCGCGCGAGATGAAAATAAATAACTCGTTCTTAAAGGCGACATTTAACCGTACCAATTCTCCACGCGATGTTCGATATACACTGTAATCGGCACGCGTGGTCAACGATTTGTCTACCCGCCTCGTTATTAATAACGCATGAAAGACGACACTGCCATTAATCGCCGCTCCACGTGTTCGTTTATGCGGCCTTGCACCAGCCTTCCGTAATGACGAGGCTCCAAGAATGAACCAGAGAAGAGTGTGTCTGCGAGTGCCGCAGGGAGAGATTACCTTCTATCCGATTGGAATTTTTTTATTTATTTTTTTTCTAGTTTAAAAGGCCTACCGGATTAATCTCGGTCGCCCGTTCGCGCGCGAGTAATATTCTCGTGTTCGGCAATTAGTGAAGGGTAGAGAAAGCAAAATAACTTTCGTTCCGAGGTTAACACTCTTCGCGAGTTAATCCTTCCTGAAAGCCGTCGGCGAGCTGAACACTGTTCGTGCGTTAGCTTATTTACTGATGCACGAAGCGCCTCTACCGCGAGATCGGCCGCGGGAGTCTCTCGCGCGGTACAGAGAGAGAGAGAGAGAGAGAGAGAGAGAGGAGAGAGAGAGAAGCCCCACTGACAGGCCCTGGGGTTAAATCCAGTTCCATTACGGGATCGCCGATCCGGGTGGTCGGCTAACAGCGTCTAACTCGGCTAATTCTCGTGTCCTCCTCTCTGCACGCGCGCGAGTTCACTCGCCACGCTAAGTAATACCGAAGCGAAACATGGTTTTCTTCGATTGCATGGCAAGCGCGATTCTCGATCAGCAGGAAACTGAAGACAAGTCAATTCTGCGAAAGCTATCATAATACGTTGTGATGCGCGATTTTTTTTTTGGCGCTGAAGGCGACATCTTGAAATGCATTCCTTTTATTTTTACTTTATATTATTTTCTATTATTGATTTAATTTTTTTACTATATAATCCTTTTATTAAATCTGCTACGATGGACGCATAGTGCACGCAACATCGACACGTTCCTCTTGTGAAGTTGTCCTTAGAAGCGAAGTCCTGCGCGTTTGGCAGGGTACGAACGCAGGTACTCTTCCGCTTTTTCCCGTTCTTTTTTTCCGCTATCCCTCTCGGGGCTTTTTATCCGGCCCACCCGTGCGGCACCGCAAATGTCTCGCAAGGCCTGCCCGGCACTCGGACCGTAACGAAGTGGAACGGGCGTAAAAATGAGTGGAAGACAATTAAGGAGGGGTCGGGAGGAGGGGGGGACAGTTGGAGGGAGCGGCGTAGGATCAGAAGAGGCGCGATGGAAGAAGGAAGAGAGAGAGGAGGAGGAGGAGCGGGAGAAAAACGGAAGGTCGACCACCTAGCGGCCTGATAAAGTCCATTACCTCCTCTTTGGATCTTGCGCGCGATTCTCCTCTTCCTCCTCCTCCTCCTTCTCATTCTCCACAAGTCCCTTTAGCCTCACGCCGAATTCGCATAACTGTTCCTTTTTTCCCCTTCGCCGCTCCTCGTCTTACGATGATTCGCACCCCTCGCGCCTCTCCTCGCCCCGATATCTTCGCGGTCAGCTCCACCGTAGTGGTTTATTTACGCTTATTTTGATCCTTCTACCTGCCGTCCGACTCCATAGGAAACCGCTTCTTTCTCTGCCCTCTCCACCTTCTTTTTCTCTTTCTTTATCCCTTCTCGGGCATCATCCTCCTCCCCTCGTCCCCTTCACCGCGCGCTGCTGGGCTACTCTCGCTCTCATTCTCCACAAGTTCGCTAAATAATTGCGAACCGGCGGCGTTACTTTTTCTTCTTCCTGCTCCGGCCACACTCGACAAAAGGCTGTTAAAACAACCCTTTGTGCCGCTACCCCCGACCCTTTTCCGGTTCTCCTTTTCCTGGAGGGTACACCATGCGCGCTATCCTTCTGGCCCGGCACACGATGAACCGACCACGTACATCGCCCCCTCCTGCCCACCATCCGCTCCTGCCTGTCCCCCTTTCTGCCTGCCTGCCTGCCTGCCTGCCCGCACCCCGCTCCGCTTTGGTGCACCCTTTGTGTCTCGGCGTTCACGGTATTTACAAGCACCATTCAGCATCTGTCGACTCGCTTTTCCCTCCCGTCTCGTTCCAGTCGCCTGCCTCCCTCTCTTCCACCTTGCCTCTCTCGCTTACCCTAAATAAAAAATCATTATTGATTGCACGTAATCTATGGGATCCCGTTCTCCCCATCGACTTACGTCGCGTTTCTTTCTCTACTTATTTTTGTACCCTTATATTTGTACACTTTTCTACCGTTTCACGTTCTTTTCTCGGAACAAACTCCGTAAGTGCATCAGCTCTTGGTATTACTACTGCTCCCTTGCAACAAATTATTTACATATGCGTACGTATGGTTGTTGCGTGTCTCCGAAGAGAGCCTCGACTGTAGTGAATATTCTCTCTATTTCTCTCTTTTTCTCTCTGTCTTCCTTCGTTCTCGTTGACTCCCAGCATACCGCTTTGTAGATTCTAAAGGCACGTTCACAGCGACCTTCGACGGGAGGAGGTGAGACGTATTCCCGTCTCTTTATTCCCCTGCCGAGGCGGATGTTGCGTATACCCGGTTTCTCGCGTGACAAAATGCACTCTTCGCCACCCTCCATCATCTGCGCGCGCGCGCGTGTACCTGTCGCCTCTCTGTCCTTTGACTGCTTCGACGGCGACCGTGCCGAGGGTTCGAGCACGCTAGAGAGTCGCCCTCGCTTCGACCTTTCCTCCATTTTCTTTTTTCCCTAAAAGGAAGAAAAAAATGCGACGCTGCTCAAAGCGAACGCTCTCTCTCTCTCTCTCTCTCTCTCTCTCTCTCTCTCTCTCTCTCTCTCATGTCTTTCTGTCTTTTTTTCTTTCAAGTCTTCTCGTTCGGGCCTTTTTCATGGTACGTGATAATGAGGGCACGCGTTATATAAAGAAATCATCGCAAGAGAAAAAGGAAAGTATTCTCGCTCGAATGAGCCTGGAATATAAATCTGATCTTAAATTCATAATAAAGATGTTTTTTTGCGAATCCATAAATAATGAACTGTAAAGTTGACGCGAGTAGAAATTCGTAAACATCCTCTGTTACGTAATTCGTTTTATATGTCGCATGGATCTCTCGGAATTACTCCACGGAGGATGTGGATTATGTTATATTGTCGAAACGCGCCTTCTTCGGCGCGCGAAACTTTTGACTTCCGATTATTAACGTCTCTCGACGATTTATATACGGTGGAGCGAGGGGCGCGGAGTGGCGGCGCGGC
>QKQZ01047083.1:0-14350 GCA_003595255.1 Solenopsis fugax
ATGACTATATACATATATATAATTTGTATGCATAAAGTTAACTTTGATAAAATCTCTGTAAAATTTAATTTATTTATGTGTTAGGATTTATTATAGAAAACAAGGAGAACGTAAGTAGTATAATGTATATAATTTATTTAAAATAAATAGTTTTTCTATCTACTTCACAAGCGCTAAAAATTGTGCCGGTGTCTTTTATGAGGTACAAATTGACGTTAAATACGCACATATTCTCTTTCTCTTTCTCTTTCGACATGCGGTCATATCGACAGGACTAAATGGTGCGGTAAGGGGAAAAGTTTCTGGTTATTAATTTTTCGTTACGCGCCACGACAGTCCAACCAACCAGCCGGCACCGGCGATTTTCCTCCGAAACTTTCTTCGTCCCACTACTTATCCCATAGGGATGAACGCGAAGTCGCAAAGTTTGTCGGTCATAATTGATGTCTCGTAAGAGGGGCTGAGATGGGTGGCACAGGGAGGTTTAAGGGAGGGGGGGGGTAGGGGATCGACTAAAACCGCTGTGGAAAAGTTTCGACAGGATTCCGCGCCCGCATCGACGAAATCAATTGCGGCTAGATCGCTGAGCGACGTACGAACGGATGGAAATCCCGTGTTAGGAAATAAATAAATGACACGTATCGCGCGTTTTATTCCCGTTGGGAAGTATTTTTAGTATCGAGGTATCTGGAACGTCTGGAAGAAACAGTAGATACGTGCTAAAAATTTAGCAGCGGCAAGTTAAGCCGTGCGATTTAAACATTAACCGCTTTTTTCTCCCCGGACGACATGTATCAATTCTATGAAATATTTATGAACATGTTCTAATTTATTCTCATTTATTTCCATCAATATTGTTAATCTTCAATGATACGTGCACTATTTTTAAAATAATAATTCAGCACCACCAAATGCAATAAAATGCAAGGTATGTACAAATAATAATTCTGAATAGCATAAATGTGCAAATTATTGGGAGATATTTCGCGGGAGGTATTTCGCGATTAAAAGTATTAGTTTCGCTTTTCCGAATTGTGCGTGAATATTTAGCGTGTAATTTAAAATCGAATTTATTCACGTTGCAGACCAAATTGTTGGGGAAATTCTTTTGTTCGTTATGCACGGGCAATAGGGTACATACAATCTATTGATGTGATATTTCACGTGAAAAAAAAATATATATATAAATATTGTGCACTGACATTTTTTTCGCTTAGCCTGAAAATGATTATAGTTTCATAGATAATACAAAAATGATGAATTACGTAAACTTTAAAACAATGCATTACGAGCTAATAGGTGAGTACTAATTAATGCGGTTTTAAGCAAAGATATAGTGTAATAAATTATGCTACGTCAAGACTATTTGCAATGAGAATAAAAGGAAGCAATACAGAACGTTCGCGTTTTTATCATCATCCGGGATGAAATTTACGTTTATTTCCCGTGATCAAAAAGTAAAGCGCTTTGAGAATAATAATTATTCGTTAACACATTGTGAGAATAATGAATCCTGCTTATGTATATTATATAAACGTGATAAAATCACTCCTCCTTGCATATGAAATTTATTATTTGTAAGTATATTAAATTTTACAGCTTGTTTTATCTTAAAACCTATTAAATACATAATAAGCATTTCCACACATTAATATTTTAAAAGGAGAAATTAGCGTAGTGTGTTTATTAAGTGTAAAATTCATCTTCTATCATTTTAATCTGCAAAGAGAAAAAATTTTTTACATTTGAGAAATGATAGTAATTGGACACAATGGCTCCTTCATTAAATAAACATTCCATCGGTTTGAGACCAACGGACGCCTCGGAAATTTTGCTATCTAATTCCCGAAGGCACTTCTCGGATAAAGGCTTCGCGGAAGGAAGCTCTGCCGCGGTCTTATCGCTGGTTAGAAGACGCTGGAAGTTCATCGGAAATACCGATCGGTGATATTATAACTCGATGTGCGAGCGAGAGAGCACGCGCGAGCAGGATGTCGGCGAACTTTCCGAAAATCGCGGAGAGGCAATAACTCGGGATGGAAAAACGACGGAATCGTTTCGTTTCGATGGAAGTCCTTCTCCCAGTCGATGCCGCTCCACGTGAGCCATCCGATATCACTCGGACGGCCAATTTAAAGTTACGATTCGCCGGCCATTTTCGTGTCCCCGAGGGACGACAACGGCACTGGCGGTGCCCGGATTTGGGGTACCAGAAATGCGGTTTGACGGCTATTACCGTATCGACTGGCTATTTCTATCGATGGAAAACCTGACTTGCAAATTTTTTAAGACACGCTCTCTCTCGCTGTCGGGTCTTGAGAAGTGTCCTAAATATGGAATGCCGTATTGAGGGAATCTGTTTCTGAAATAACGGAATTCCAAATTTAAAATCGAGAGATCTTTTCTTCTATCCGCCAAATCAGCCGATTCACGAGACATGTTATAAAAAAGAGGTCAATCAATTATTTCTCTTAAAATAGTTCCCTCGAATTAACTGTGAAAATAATGACGCGATATTTTAAGTTTTATTTGCCTTGAAGATATACTAAAAGTAAAATAAAAGGAAATGCTTCAGTATTTCAGCAAAGAACTTGATAACGAGTATCTTTAAGCGAGAATATTGCAAACGTAATTATTTTTACTTCTTGCAACTGATTAAGAAAAGTACAATCGTTTGAAAGAGTCGTTGAAGTATAATACAGTGTGATTACAATCGCTTGAGCAAGTTTACAGATAAGAAGGGGAAGAGAAAGAGAGAGAGAGATACAAGAAAATGAATTCTTCAAAATAATTACTGTTAATAATTGTACACAGTAGAAAACATTTTATATTAATGTTAAAAACAATCTTGTTGAAATTTTTGTATTGAATTTTAAACATATTCAAATTAATTTAACTTTACGATTATTTAAATATTTTGTGTTAAATTGGTATTCAACACTTCTTAGTGTCAAAGTAATACAATTTATGGGTAAATGAATAAATAAATAATATAAAAATAATGGAATTTTGAATTTAATTCTACGATAAATGAATAAAACCTAAGTGTCAAAATACACATGTTAATTTTACTGAAGAAATATGCTTCCATAATTTGTTTCTAAATTGTATCAAAATGTTACATTTTTTGTGTTAACTTTGGAAAAGGAAAATTTGAGTGGACCATTTGGGATGCAATAATATATTGAATTTAGTATAAATTTTCCAATTGTGTGTTTAAAAACTTTTGAAATTTTAATATTACTGATACACTAAATCATATCCTGAGAAGGAAGGTTATGAGGAAATTGGGGAATTTAAAATCTCCCCCCAAAATTTTTTATTCATTTTTTTCATTTCAATTTATAAAATACAACTTTACTTTTAAACGTGTGTTTGAATAAAAACATCTTTGGATAATTTTTTAATTTTATAAATTTTAATGAATGATTTCATTATTTTTTCCAATTCCCCCTTTACTTTTTATTTAAATTAATTACATTTTTTATAATACTTAGCAGTGTAATTTTTTATATAGTAGGCCTTTCTATGTTTCTTTTAAATATTTTTTAAAATTTCTTTTCCTAGGAAAATAATTATGTTTTGGATGTATTATTTTGAATGTAATACTTATGTAACAATAGAAATATTAAAATCTAAACATTTCGTTTTTAATTACTGTATCTTGCCTATACTTTCTTTTTGTCAGGAAAAAAATAAAAGTTACGATTTACAAAACTAATATTTTTCAAATTTAAAATCAGACTCGAGAAGATATTCTCAGTTCTACATTTTCTAAAATATAGAAAAAAGCTATTCATCAACCTAAACAATTGCTGCTTATACATGTTAACAGAATGATAAACCTCCCTCCTCCGCTCCCACCGAAAAAAATCCTGGATACGCCCATGCACTAGATTATATTATACAATTTTTAATATACTGACATTTATTATTCACACGCCCGAAATAAAATTTCTTCATCTCGAATAAAGCTGGATTATGTTCTTGAAGCTTTCGGGAATATTCGACTTTAGAATCACGGGGCAGCACTTATGAAACATCTCGTTACGCGCATATACGCGAGAGACGGTGGGAATGTGCTCGAAACTTTCGCGAGATAAACGACTTGCGGTGTATTTTTATAACGATTTCCTTTTTAGCCTTCTGTCGCTTCAACTTCGATTCCGGAAATAGTCATTCCGGAAGTAAGAGAGCCCATCTGGGTGGAGGAAAGGTCCTTGCGACTTACGTCCGACAATCGAATGAAATCGTGCCGTCGCCGTCGCCAACGACGAGCACGAGGACGGAATGTAAAAAGTTTCAAAGAGAGGAATTTCAATTTGTGTAATATCAAATATTTCGAATTCTCTGCTGTCCGGCGTGAAGGAGAAAAGGAGAGAGGGAGAAATGGTGTGAAGGAGAAAGAGATAGAAGAGGGGGACAGGATTTAATCAATTAGATGAACGTGGGGCGCGACGGCGCGAATAACTGCACGGCGGGGAAAAGTTTGGCGTGGAAACGTGCCAATGCTGGGCGATCTTCCTCGTTCCCATTTTATAGCAATTGCCAATCATGAGGCTCGAATGGGAAATTATGTCGGGCGAATAAAGAGAAATATTAAGATGAACGATCCTAATTTTGTGCGCACGGATGGAACTATTTCACTAACAGAGGAGCTCGGTACCGTTTCTCGTTTCGCGGCCACTCTATAAGGCGCATTATTCAACGACGTCGCGACGTTGCACACGAAGAAACGTTTCATTCAAGTTAAATATGCGTTTTAATCGCGCGGTTACTTCCTCTTCTCGTTCCTTTTGAATTTTCGCGGCCGTGTACGCGAGCGCGACTCGTTCAAGCGCCTGGTGATTATAGGTGCGTTTTGCATTTGACACATGCATAGAATACACACTTGGACATTGCGACTGTTACGTCACTCACGGTCGACAAACACCGCTTTCACGTCAAATCGGTTAGTAACGGAGTGTCGAGACCGGTTATTATTTCGTGCCCTTATTTTAATAGCGGCGCAACAATCGTTCATGCAGTGTATACACTTCAATGAATTCAATTTCAAAAATGTTAGAAAATACAGGAATAAAAATTCTGATATGTTCAGTAACATTAAATTAAAATTAACACGCAAGGAAAAAACCTGAAAAACGCGAGATTGAAATGTTTTTTGAAAAAGGTAATTTTTCCTGCTGTATTTCAAGAATTTTAAACCTTTAGACACTTGAATTTTTTTCAAAAATTAATAATATATATGAAATTTTTGAAGTCATCGAATCGATTAAGCATTTGGCAAGATCTCAAAAAAAAAAGGAAAATGTATCTTACAATCTCTTAGAAACAATCAATTTTTTTGATGCGTACAATTCTCATAGTACAATTTCAAAACAATACAAAGGGATTATAGAATCCTAGCGAAAAAATTAAATATTTTTATTTAAAAAGTAAGATGTAAAATTAGAATAAATATGAAAATAAATCAATAATAATAGCGTATTTGCATGGTAGCCATGATTCAATCTTAATAAATTATCGGAAATTAAAAAATAAGTAATTTTTTCTTTACACTTATCATTTTCGGATTACGCAGGAAACTTTTTTAAATTTTATTTTTTACGAAATTGCACAATTTAATTTGAAAATTGCGTTTTCCGTAAAATTTCTTTCTTTTTTTTATTATAACTCAAAAAGAAAATTAAAAATCGAAAAAAACTTTCATAATCCTATGCTGAATGTGTTATTAAAAATATTGCTTTAAAATTTTTAATTAATTGGAATAAATTATGTTTTAGTTTCCGCTTGGTTAATGCTTTGAAAAAAAATGCGTTCAACATTTAATGTAAGTACTTAATGTAGTCATTTTATTTTTTAACAATACAAATATTTTCAAAATGGAAATACATTACATATCTGTCCTTTTAAACAAAATTTTTACATGATGAAAAATACCTTATTTTTTGATTCGCTAAGATTTTAAAATCCCTTAATACCTAGAAACAAAATTGCAACAAATTTTGTTTGGAATATATTCTTTTATATTGCATTATAAAAATTATATTTGTTAATACAATAACTTGAAACTCGTTTCGTCTGAGTTCTGAAAATGGATTTTACGTTTATGACATCTCCGCCGTTGAAATCTGCCGGACGCGTTATTCGTATTAGTTAATGCCGAACATAAAGTTTTGCGTTTACGGCTCTTGGGAGAAGAGAGAGAGAAAGAGAAAGAGGCAGACGAAGACTTAGACAATTTTATCTCGACACGTAACGAGGTTCATGGCGCACGGAATAGTCAGCGTATATTCGCGGAAATATCGTGGATTCTCGTACGTCCAAGGTCTCACAGTTTCTTGGCGCATCCGCTGCACATGCTCCCGCATATGTACGTGCACATGTACACGCGTGCATGCGCTCATGTGTACCCGCCGCGGCGCGAGTGCTACGAAAAGGCGAAAAATACTTTTCGAATAAATTGTCGCGTAGGAATTCCACGGCGATGCGCCGAACAAAACGCTGCCTCGATGTGTAGCACCGTGTAGCACATATAAGCAAAGAGAGAACGAAAGAGGAAGGTCGGATGGTCGGTTGGTCGGTTGGTTGGTTGGTTGGTTGGTTCGTCGGTCGGTCGGTCGGTCGGGACGTCGGAGGATAAGGAGCGTCTCGTAAAAATGCAAACTTCTCGTTTCGCGCGTCGATGCCGGGCGCGAGAGGAGTCGAGTCCGGTCGTTGCGCGATCCGATGTTGTCGCTTCGTCTGCGCCACGTCCAAAAAGTTGGACGTGGATTGTGAAAACGAAAAAGAAGGAAAAAGACGGCAACCGGGCGCAAGAGCGAGTGAGAGAAGGAGAAAGGGAGGGAGAAGTCGGACGACGGCGGTAAAGCCACCCTATAAGAGAAACTCGCGGGAAGTTTGCAATGTACGTCGCAACGCGGGTAGTCGGGGGTTGCTTCGGAAATGGAGGAGAGAGAAAAAAAAAAGAGAAAGTGAGAGAAAGAGAGAGAGAGAGAGGGAAGAAGGGAAGGAGGAAAAGAGCGAGTAAGTGGTTTGCGAAGGGCGTTTTCCTGATTTTTCAAGGGGAGAGGAGGAACCGGAAAAGCAGCTCTAGTTACTGAGGACAGTTACCGAAAATGCAATATCGCTCACGTACTAGGTGGTTTGGAAATATCGATACTCCTATTGTCTCAATTCTTCTATCTTTTAGTTCCTCCTTTCGTCTCTTTCTTCTTTTGTTGTCTATTTTTTAATAGAAGAAAATCACCGATACCTACATAGGTTTCCTATCGCGACACCCCTTATTTCTTGGAAAATAAACATTGCACTTTATTAATATAGATAAAAATATAATATGCTTAAATAATTAAAAAAGTAAAAACCTATAATTCATTTATCCGTGACTTTTTTTATACAAAATTTACTAAAAACGAATTCTTCAAAAGCGGGAATAAAATTTATATGATTTCTTTTTAAAAGTTTAAACAATAATGAGTATATTTATGTATTTATCTTTATTTTTCTTATAATGCGATTTTAAATATAAAATCGGGGGTGCAATGACCGATACATCTTTCGTTAGGACAAACTATAAGATAGTAAAAATCATATGGAGGATAGTATATGTATAAGGAACAGCACTATGAGATATATCTCTAAATTAGTAACTTAATCTAATCTTCATATATTATTGCAGTACATGTTGCGTTTTGCGGAAAAGCATAATAAATCGACAAAAAATATTTTACATCACACTGAAAGGCTTTTAGGGGTCCTCATTAACTTGTAAGTATTTTTACAAATAATTCACGTTAAAGGAAAAGAAAAATGTAACACACATCCCACTATGTCGGTTTTGGGGTTTATTTTGTCAGACGTTCATTTTTGCTTGTCTTACGAAAAACTTAATTATCGTACCGACATACTACTTTGTGAATTAAATTTCTTCAATAAAATTATATTTCTTCAATAAAATTAAAAATAACATTTTTTAAACATAAATACAAACCAGAAAGTATCTTTTATCAGATAACATAGCAATTTTTATAATATTTTTATAATAAATTTGAAATTCGGATCGATGCAACAAAAATATCAAACATAAAGATGAGAAGGTCTATGTCGGACGCAGATCTTAGTGATAAATAATAATTTTTACAATTTCCAGCCTATACAAATTGCACTTCGCATTACGAAATCGGATCACGTAATATCACATATAAAATTGACGAGCAATTTAATAATATTGAGATGCTAAGAAGCATCTGTAAGATCCTTCCTTTCTTGATAAAAAACCGTAAAAAATTTATTGCGAAAAAATAACATTTCAGTCAAGGTTCGAACCTTTACATTCCGTATGGGTATCCTATCAATTCGATGAAATGTGGTAATATTCCTCGCAATAACTAATATATATTAAATGAACTTTTTTTTTCAGGTGACATAGTATCAACAATAAATGAAATTCGGATCGACAAAAATTTTATATCGTTTCAATTTTTCCGATAATTATATAATTTTTCAAAAAGGAAATAAAAACAAACATCTGAAAAAATAAGCCTCAACATCCTTTATAGTAGGGAATAATATTATAATCGTCTTAAGTATTGTTATAGAGACATATTAGAGGCCCTACATAGCCAATAATACCGTCAATATTAATAAATACTGATAATATATTACTGATCGTGGTTAATATTGATGGATTGACATAAATTGACATAGAATACTAGCGATCCAGATTTTTTTATTCTTGAGCATCAATATAGCTAATATGTGGTAGTACATAAGATAAATACGGGATTATACATAAGTTTAAAAAATTCTTGAAACAAAGGATAATTATCTAATAGAAAATGAGACAAGAATTTTAGATAAATGAAAAAAATATAGATGCCTAATATTTTTGGTTAAAAAAGAAGGCTGCATTTTTATTCATTTTTCTGAAACTGTTAGTGATTTTTAGTTTCAGTTAATATATGTGTAAAAATTAAATATAGGATTACTTCTAGCGTCTTTGAATTATTTTACGTAAAACGTTTTACAACATAAAAATATATTTCCCGTTGTGTTTTTTTGATCATCATACAGGACAAAAGAACTGGGATGTGTATCGTCCTGCGTGGAATGAACGATGATTGAGTGGAGGATGCTAAATTGCCTTGGGCAGACTGAAGGTAGCAATAATCTTGGAAAGCAATTAGCAGTCGAAGTGGTCGACGAAAACAGTCAGAAATCTGTTTCGAGTTGATTACTTTCTTACGGATCGTTCCCGGTGTATCATTTGGTGTGATTTACCGCGTTCTCGGTTTGTTAATCGACTGATTGCAATCAGTCGATGAGAAGTAGAACAATCCGTGGTAATCGTTTTATAGTTAACTGCCTTGTCTGCAAGGGAATAATTCGCATGACGGATATTTCTTATCGAAGAACGAGATGAATTTGTACTTTGAAATCCCATCCTTTTTTTCAATCAGTTTCGGTCAAATAAAATAATTATTTAAGTTCAATTCCATTTCAGGAAAAGATCAACTATAGCGAGCAGACAACCTATTTGTATATAATTGATAGTTTATTTAATTACAGGGACGTTTCAGTTTTACTTAACCATCTTCAGCCCAAATTTTTAAACAATTCTCGAATTTATCTCTACATTGTTTTTTCTCGCTTCAAAACGAAGAAACAGTTTTTTGGACGATTTTATTCGGGAATTGTTGACATGGAGAACATCTTTTTTATCATTTTGACGTTAATTTTACATTTTGACTTATTCGGTTTTATTCTTAATATTGCGTATTATATTTATTGTGTCGAACCTGTGATGTGGCTTATTACGTTTTATTTTTAATTTATTTATTAATTTACTTTACTGTAGTTATATTTTTAAAGATAATTTCATGGACCTTATGTCATTTGTCATGTCTGTTCAATTTTATATCGATTATATCATTTAAACAATGTAGAGGTAAATTCGAAAACTGTTTAAAAATTTGGGCTGAAGATGGTTAAGTAAAACTGAAACGTCCTTGTAATTAAATAAACTATCAATTATCTGCGATCATCGATTGTCTGCTCGCTATAGTTGACCTTTTCTTATTATATTATTGCTTTTGCTAGGTCGAGCTAGATATTGATATTGTTTTTAATTCAATTCCATTTGCTAATATCCTCAACAAGTGTCTCTGGCACAAAGTTATCCGCGTAACCAAACATTAGCGGTACGCAAATTGTATTGATATAAGTGTAATCGATAACCGCAAAATAAATTTCATTATTTCTAATTTCCAAAGAGATAGATAACAGGAGGAAGAGAGGACAAATTCTATTCAGAAGAGAAGGAAATACATAAATCGCTCGAAGCCAAACGGAGACGCGCCCTCGAAGGCACTTACTCTTAACGCGCTCCAAGTATTCATAGTTCCCTCGCGCGCGCATCAAGTTATACCGCCTTTAGTGGTGTAATGAAGAGGAAGCGGCGCGTACTACTAACCTGAGGTGGATAGTGATCCGGTAGGGCACGCAGGGCTTCCCTATACGCCGACAGGGCTCTTTGTAATCTACCCTGATCGGCGTACAGCGCGCCTAATTGAAGGAGGGCCTGCACTCTGGCTGCCTCGTGAGCCCTTTTGTCCTTCAGACCGGAACCATCCAAGGATGCACCGGCGCGCAAAACCGCAGCTGCTTCGGTGCCCCGTCCAACCGAAATCAACGCGGCTCCCAGATTCACATAAGCCTCTGCAAAGACACATGATAAGGATTGTGAGCAGGTAGATTTAGAGAAAGATCGTCGATATGCCGAGAATTTAGTTGGATTTAGTCTACGGATATATAGACTAAATCCCACAAGATGCATCATGTTTCCTCGCTCTCTAAACGTATATTCTTGTATATTCTCTCTCGTTGCATATCCTATAATGCACATAATTTATATTTACATCTAACAAGGGAAAGTCTCCAACTCGAAATTCAATTATGAAACTTTGGCAATACATAGAGAATATTCTAATATGTAATAAACTATTTCTTTTGTTATTCGAATTCACCCTGACGGGATAGAATCAACCAAATTATAAGTTGGCCTATTTTTGTTTATATATACTCTTTATAATTTTTTAAAAATAATTTTTAAGTTTTCTAATAGATAAATCCAATTTATTGATTAATAAAAATGAAAAATGGATCAATTTTCAGTGATTGATTTTACCCCTTCAAAATGAATTCAAACTGTAAAATTTAAAATATTTTATTACGTATCAAGATACAATATATTGCTAAAATTTCATAACTTTTTGAATTTTCGAGTTGACGGATTTCCTTTGTAAGTAAATGTTTATTCTTCATGTATGTTGTATTTTAGAGAAGAAACGTAATTAAAAATGAAAAGCTTTCAAGAGCATTTCACATATATGAACTCTTTTAAGCTCTAAAACAATTAAACCGTTTTAAACAAAGCTCTGATATATCGCTGTGCGATTCAAGGTAATATATGCGAAAAATTTTTGAAATCTACAAAAGCGTCTAATGAAAAGTCGTATTACTGGCGCTTAGCTGGATTGGACAATGATTTCATGAGCCCAAAAAGATTACGGGCCAAGTCTTACTCTGGCGAAAACTTTAGATGTAGCATTTCGTTTTCTCGCGACACTTTTATTTCTAACTTTAATTAAAAAAGTCCTTTCAAGGGGACTAACTTTTCTAGGCCTTGGGATTGGTATAAGCGCTTTGTCGTTCAAGCAAAATTGCCATAAGCTCTCGCGAGTTGCAAGGATGATAAGGGAGATTATGTACTGGGGAAACTTTCAGTCTAAAATAAAGAATGGCCAAGTCTTTTACAGATTTCACCTCTAAATTCACACATTTATCTTTTAATTTTCTTACAACGGTAAGTGATAAAAATTTTATAAGATCAGAAAAATCAAAAACATTATATTAAAATAAACTGTTCAAAAGAATTTTATAATGAGAATATGCTTGTTGAAAGTCTGCAAATTTATATCATGGATTTCTTCAACGAAAAGGAAAACAGAGACAAATATGAAGTGCAGTATAAAATGAAGAAACGCGTGTAATTTAACGCGAACAAGAAAGGAAACAATAATCCACGTCGCATTGTACTTCGAGACTTCGAGGCGAACGAGAGGAAAAGCGGCAATGAAAAATAGTGAGCCGTAAAAGCCGGACCGTACCTATAGGTTCGCATTTAGTCTACGTGAAAACTTATTACACTCGGTACGCTTGGATACCACCTGTTACCATTTATCTCCCGAACACGCTCGCGCGTTCTTACTTCTTCTTCGCTGATGAATTTCGATCTCCCCGCGAATGCGGTCTCTCATCGATTTTAACGGCTGTAATTATCACACCATTCGGCGTCTTTACATCTTTGATCAATAAAAATTGTGCCGATTGTGGTTGAAAGTCGGGTGTTCCGAAATGGCGATCTCCCGGAGAGACTCGCGTTTCGTGAACGTTATACCTGTGCCTCGTATTATTTTGAATAAGGAACGAGGCGGCTGCGGACCGGCGCGCGGCAGTGTCGGGTAATCTATTTTCCTCGCCACGCCGCTCCCCGGGGATACTCTATGGAATTAGAGTGCCGACCGAGCTTCCTGTATCCCCGGATCAGGATGAATGTGTACGCGACGAAGCTCGCAACGAGCACACACGCGCGCACACTCTCGAATACGTAGATGTTACGCTGTTTAACCCTCGCGTTACTATACAGATTATACTTTTGATAACTATACATTTTTAACTATGAATTATTACTAGACACCATGTATCTTATTTTTTTCAAAACAAAACTGTAACATTACGACAGATTTTTAATCAAACCTATTGTCAAATCTATACACTAATTGGTAGAAAGAATAATCTTACATAAAAAGTTATAAATATTATAAAATACACTGACAATGAGAGAAAAATGGTTGCAATTATCATAATTTAACTATTCATACTCATTTTCATTCATACTCATGTGCTACTATATATTTATAACTGTTTTATCTATGCAAATTATAGCTTTAGTTATTATTACTATGTAAATAATAAATAAAGTTGAAAAAATTACTTGCATTCACTATAATTGTGATTGCATTTAGTTAGAAATATTTATTTTATTTTTACCATTCACATATCTTCATATTTTATTATATTATAATAATATTTGATATTATCATCATTTATAGTAAAATTCTTTTAGCTGGTAGAACTAGAAACATATATAAAATTCTTGTTATTACTAACATTAGTTAAAACAATAGCAATAATAACATAGATATAAAAATGGAGCTCCTAATTATTAATTATTTTATACAATATAGACATAAATACTAAACACTTTTTTTTCTGCGTATCGAGAAGGAAAAAATATTGACTAACAGAATTAAATTAGCCCATTAGTTCTTAAACTTGTTTTTATTTTTTAAAGGCCTTAAAAAAGTATTAAAAAATATTAAGTACACATGGAGAAAAAAAATTGGGAAGATGTTGTCCTATAAATAGCACAGTAGAAAGGAACTTAAAATAGTGAAATTGAAGTGCGATTTCTTCTCACGCTTAAAAGTCGAGAAAAAGTTCTGAGATTATGGTTACCACAACTTATTTTTTCTTTCTGAAATTTCTCTTTCTGTCTCTGTCTCTTATCGCTGCATGTCAATAAAATTATCAAATTCACGATTAGTTTGGGTCATCAAGATGATACAACCATAAATTCCAATTCGACTCTAGCGTTTCGAAAGTATCCAGCGTTTAAGGAGCAGCGGCAATCGACACGTGCGAGATAATTACGTCGTAAAAAGTTCAAAGATCGTGCACCTCCTTGCGAAACGGCGGCTATAAAACGGACTTACTCTCAATCTTTCGCATCGGATTTATTCTCTCTTTCTCTCTATCACGAAAGGATATTGCGGCGCGTCGTAAAAAGAACGGAAGGCAGGAAAAGAAGGCGAAATAACGCACGGTTGCGATGGCCTGCGTTTGGCAGTGAATTATACTGTCCGCCTTTTGCGGCCCGCTCTTTCCACATAATCGTACCAAATCGAAGAAGAGAGTCAGGTGGCCCCCGTCGACACACCGGAAAATGTGATGGCGGATTTGGGGATGACTATGTGGAGAGAGGGGGGGAGGGGGAGCAGGAAAGGTATAGGTATGGTAGAGAACGTAGGGCGAAGGAGGTAAGAGGGATGTAGACTCCCGTGGGGTCTACGGCGCAGGCGGAAGAAGGATGGGCGGACGGAAACTGCTGTTTCATCTCCGACTCCGCCAACTTGGCAAGACCGCCGCTCTGTTTGCTTCCTAATTACGAAAGAGAGAGAATAAGACACGAGAGAGAGAGAGAGAGAGAGAGAGGAAGGGAAATGACGGG
>QKQZ01047086.1:0-18035 GCA_003595255.1 Solenopsis fugax
ACTTATCCAAGAGTTGCAGCCGGCAGCCTCGCGCGTCCTCGAAGAGTAGATAGGTTTTCAGAGTTAACGTGTCAAGTGCAAGCATCGTGAACATTCTACTTCGGATAAGTGGAAGTTATCGTGGGAAGAGTGCCGAGTGCCGTTCCCTCTGTTAATGTCGTCTACGCGGAACACCGATACACGGATAGTATAGACGGAATTTACTTCTTCCCGGTTGGCGATCCGTAAATTCCTTGACATACTCGTTAGGACAGCTATTTTTCGACGTGGCAGTCGATAACGTTCATATTGACGTATACAGGTTTATATATATATATATATATATATGCTCGAAACGTACGTGTCTCATGCCGACACGTCAAACGCAGATATTTTGAAATGAGAATATTTCACTTCGAGTAAGAACATATTATGCTCGAAGTTTCCACGTTACAAGGTTCCTCATATTACACGTGCCACCGTAATACGGTGGCTTAATCCCGTTCTAACGTTGCGCAAAACGCACCGCTGTATTTACTTGTTCTGCATTATGCAATATTAGACCATTTCAATGCTAAGTCACTTCTGGCTTTAAACTGTAATGCTTGAATTAGTTCTATTGTTCTACTAACCTCGTAGGATCATAAACTATTTCCACTACTTCGGTAAGTATTACACAATCCTAAATTACTTTGAACTTCAATCAGAATTGCAAGAGCTCAAACTTCTATGCCAAGCAAATATCACATTTTTCGTTTTGAATATATGTATTGCGGAATTACAGTTGCCGTAAATTCGACGTTTTGAAACGGAAGATGACATTAACCCTTTGACATCTTCTGCTGACGCGAAGTTGTATCACTGAACGCACTGCGAAATTCAGCTAAATCGCGAACGTTTCTTTCACGAAACAAATGCAGATCCAAACAATTGAGGACATTTCTGATTAATAGCAACAATATAACGAGACAAAAAAGCTGAAATCTCTAGAAGACAAAATCTGGCCAATATAATCAGTAGAAGCACTGATGTATGTCGGCACCTTTAATCTCTGCGTGGAGATTCAACCATCCGCCATGTTAAATTTAGGACTGAATAGAGGTGTTCTATCAGAAGTAATAATGTAGTTACTTTTTTCTCTTAAACATTTTTTTCTTTTAAAATTTGTTTAAAAATATAAAATAATATATAAAAATAGTTCGAAAATAATAAAAACTAGTATAATAAATAAATGATGGGAATAAACGTTCGCTTGCGCTTTCTGCAGTTTTCGCACTTATAATGAAGACGTATATTAGGGACTCTAATGTACATTTTGAATTTATGCCGCCATGCTAACTTGAGTTATTTAAAAAAGAGTATAAGTGATGCCCAGACTCTGTTTTCTGGAGACTCTAATATAGTTAAAGGGTTAAGAAAAATATAGCATAATATTACACAGTATAATTTAAAAGAAGAATGACTGTAATTTAAGAAGACAATTACAAGTTGCAAATTTGATTCTCATGACATGAACAAACATTTCGTAAACGGGAGAAAGCCTGAAAGGAACCGTGTCGCTCTATTCCACATGGATCGACGAAAAAAGTTAGTTTACATACTGCGCGCACTGACATGCAGACTCCGCTTGTAAAAATTCAATGTTGCTTCGAGTTGACCAGCAACATTTTCTGGTTTCACCGATGCGCGGCCACAGCGGCGTCATAAACGTCGAGACCGCAAAAAGCAAAAACAAAAAAAAAGGAGAGAAAGAGAGAGAGAGAGAGAGAGAGAGAGACAAAGATAGAGGGAGAGAAGAAGGAAAAAACAAATTCACGCGAATTGTTCGGTGTATTTCGAAATTCCGTGCAGCGCATGCGGCTAGGGACTGATTACAATCGTGATATTTAGTGACGTCGACAATGCGGCCGCGTTGCAATGATCCCGAACGTGGCGACCACGAACGCGGAATCCGCATCCGCGAACGCGATGATTCCGGTGTATATCGACGGACACGATGGAGCCAATCACCCGCAACGCGCATAACAATACACGATTTAATAATTCCATGTGCGCGCGCGCGCGTATAGATCGCCTTCTGTTAAGGATTCATTGCTGCGGCTCGCAGCATCGTTATGGATCGCTCCACTTTACTACCGTGACGCCAGTGGGATTTTTACACGCTTTGAAAGAATGATCGCCTGCAATTTGCATAGACCATTCGATATTGCAAAGAGTCTCTGTTGCCGACAATAAAACCAGATTTCTTCCCAGATCTTTCCTAGATCTTTCAAAAAGCACTCAAGAATGTTGAAAAAATTACTAAAAACTTTTGCTTGTTAATTCCGCTAACAGATCATTCTAATCTATTATTATATTCGTTATTCATTGTACATACATTATGAGGTGGAAAAAAATTCTAAGAGCAAAGAGCTATAACAGAATTTAAGAAGAAATTTTACTGTAAATAATGGAACAATATTACTATGATACCTCTATAATGTATAATTTCTCTATAATTTCATAGTTAATTATGAATTCTATTTCTTTAAAATTTTTATTTGATTCAAAGAATTTCCAAAATAAAATTTAATTAAATTATGCCGATATGTATATAATCATTGTCAACGAAAATAATAATAAAAACTGCATTTTGAACTTGAAAATTATATTTAGATAGAAAGGAGATTGCAATTTAAATATTAATTTATATAAAAAATTCCAAACAATTCCATCGTAAATAATACGCAATGTATATATTGTTCCAGCCATTGTTTATTAAGATATTAAGAATAAAGTTCAAGTTTGCTTACTGTATTAAATATTGTACATCAAAATTCTATAATCAAACGCTTTCACACAAATATTAAAGTACTAATGTAGCAGCGACAGGCAATTTTATTTAAAAATACTAATTTTCCTTAAAAATATGGTTGACTTAACTCTGAAACAACTTTGATCTCACCGTAAAAATGTTTTTTGAATAAATAAATAAAAATAACTATCGACATAATGATATTTAAATAAAGTTGTAAAATAAAAAATGTTGACAGCATTTGCTATTTATGGCAATGCTTAATCGATACGCATAATTGACTTAAATAACACCAAATTTATTCATGGAAATATCAGCGATACTGTCGAGTGCGTCAGTCGCTTCTACTTCAGCAATATTATCACATCTCGTATTCATAACAAATAATTTATTAAAAGCGCTTACGTGGAATACGATCTAATGATGATGCAATTAACTGCGTGTATAATTCATTATAAAAATGCAACAAAATTCCGTAAAAGAAATACAAAATATAAAAATATTACTGTGATTAATAAACAGTTCAAGTGTTTGTGGCAATCTTGTGTACTGTAAATGCGATATTAATCTTTGAATGTGATCAAACATATAACTGGGAGCGCGCACTCTGTGCTCCTCTGTATTTTATGTGCATACAAAAGCGTAAAATCGCGCGTGCGTTGCTACACGAGGCAAGATTGGCCTCGGGGTAATAATGTTACCACATCGCGCACAGCTCGGGATTGTAATGCTTTAACGCGCAACGGATTAAAAAATAGGATGATCTTCCAGAGAACAAGAGGAGTATCAGAGCAGCGCGCAGCGCGCTGAATTTCCATCTAACGTATTATTCTCTTCTCCTCCATCCCACCCGCTTCCGGATTGTAAAGCGAACGAAAAGGATAGAGATATGTAAGCTACCTTTTCGAGTTACGCGAAGCACGATACGAAACTCAATTACACAATAACTGGACTCTTATCCGGTTACACCGGTGGCTTACTCGCCTTAAAGGTCGTCAATACCCGCATAAGCTAGATCGAATCGTGACGTCAGAAACGGGGAAAATACTCGCAAACGATTCTTGCAACTTATGTCCACGCGAGTTACTCTTTGTCAACAAAACCGTTCTGGCTCGATAAAGCGGGATCATAAAGTGTGCCACAAATTCTATCGTCAGTCTAGCACGTCAAGCGGAAACGCAGATTTCCTTTCTAGAAGTGTTTCGACAACTGTCATCAATTTCATCATATGCATAAAAAGTTTCCCTCTTCAATAAATAATTTTTAGAAAATAATTTATTGAAATGAATTTTTATGTCTAGTATTTGATTGCTGACATTTTGCGTCAAAAAATTAATTTCCGGTAAATAACAATTGTAAAAGGAATAATTAGTTCCACTTCAAAAAATTCGAATATTGAAATGTTGCCTTTGTTATTTGTATTAATTAAAATGTTGATATTTTTTTCTCCGTTAGATTATACGTACATTCAAATAAATTCTTATGTACATGCTTTATATAAATGTAACTGTATATTTAGCACAAAATGAGATTTTTCAATGATATTACGATTCAATCAGAATCAACTATTAATATTAAACCGAAGCAAGCTGGAGAATTATGTCATTGTTAAATGCGGATAGATATTTTTTCGGATTTAATATTGCTTACATTATCTGGTTCATCTGTTTTTCTTCTTCCTGCGAGGAATTTATCCAAAACTCGCATGCATTAGCCCGTTATATCGAAAGCGTGAGAATATTAATCTATTATCGTTATACCGTCTATATTTTCTCTATAAAATGATATATATGTTCGTGCTATTTCCGTTTGATCATCCACGCGCCAAGATAAACGATAATCTCGGCGAGACTCGCGATGTTCAAGGATTTATTTATAATAAATGGCAAGATAGAGAGGGATTTAACTCGTTCAGCGTGCTTACGTATTTCTATAATGAAAAGTTTTAACGCAAAAAAGTGTGTAAGCTGAAAATAATTACAGACTTTTTATTTAATTACTTTTTATTTAATCTTCTTTTTATTATGGTTATATTAAATAAAAAATTGAGAAATATATGTTATCGGTTATTTTAAACACCGATTTCAGTTTCTGATAATTAATAATCTTTAGTTTCGTTCAAAAGGACGTTTATTTGATTTTCAATGCATAATTTAAGCAGACTGAACGTAAAGAATTTCTCCGCTATTCAGGAACGCTTTCGATGGTAAGATGAATAATTAGATGAATAATTAGGCGAAGGGTGGAATAGCGCCGTAAAGTGAAGTAATCCTGAACCTTGCCGAGCCCGTTTAAGTGTAACGAGTTTAAAACTCGGTGTGTAACTATTTGCATTCCCTTAGTATAATCTACCTGATGCATATTACTCGTTTATACGCAGATTTCATTCATTTAACATTGATATTTCATTGATAACCTCTGACGATACCTTTCACAATTTTAATTTAAATCTCTTCATTAAAGGATTACATTAGATGAAGAAAAATCGCATGTGTTTAACCTTTTCTTATTTTATATGCCTAATTTATCAGATATGCTTGAACTTGTTATTAAATAATAACGGGACATTATGTATATATAACATTTAAAATTACATAAATTTTATTTTTATTTTTAAATGTTATTTCAGAATTTATTATCCATAAAAAATTAAAACCGAAAAATGTATATTATAATACATATAATTTATTATAAATGAAAACTTGAAAAAAAATAGATAAATAATTTAATTTCAAAATATATTTTAAAACAAAATGCCTGATATTGCGAAATAAGTATTTTTAATGTAATAATATAAGGAATTTAATAATTTCTGCATAAATGTCTAAATAAAGTAGAAAACGCATGTTCGTGTGATTCTTTTAATAAAAGATATATAATCAAATTCATATAATGGAATATAAATTACTATTTCAAAAGGTCTAATTAAATATGCATTATAAAATATGAAAAAATTGTTTTTCCACATTTTTAAGAAATAAAAATTTATCATTAATTACTCGTTAATTAATACTGTCATAAAAGTTTGAAACTGGACTTAACTTCAGTTTCTCGGAAATAATACTAACCGCAACTCTCGTAAATTAATGTTTAATTGGACGAAAGATTTAAAAATAATAAGCAGTGCGACAGTATTCCGAACAGCAATCCAACGCATAATATCATTATATAGAAGGCATTCTTTGATTCGCGTCGTCGAAATTTCAGTTGTAAAGCCCGTGGTACAGGCATCGATAAATTCTATTCCCCTCCAAATCAAAACAGACTCGAGAAATGCAGATATCGCCGCGAAATACGTCAATCGTGCGTTTCTCGAATAACTCACGCGGCCGCGACCATCCGCAGACACGCCGGAATTATCCACATCTCTTAATTCACGTAATTCACACCTCCAGTTTTGTAACATGAAGAGATGACGCTATTCGTATATTCCGCGCGAGTATTTCGCGCAGCTATCTCAACGACCATGCTCGCCAATCTTCTCAGGGTGCAAAGCCGAGTATCGCGAACCTTCCCTTGAATACAGATTACTCGAACACTGAATTTTCCTCATCAAAACTCTAAATGGACGGCGCGTCTCTACGCGTCTCTCTGCTCGTCGCCGCTAAATATCTCGGCGAGTAAACTTCTGTCGATACTTGTTAATGTAACATCAGCGCATGCACCGCATCCAACATGCGATGTCGACGCATTACTAACCATAAAAATTACAAAACTTTATGCAAATGACTTTATGGAGTATATCTTGATTCTCGAGACCATTCGCTCCATTCATGTCTTGACGTTGAAACAAACGGCGCTCTTCTCCGATTTGACCTCTGGTACCCTGACCCTCCACGGGGGAGGGAAGATACGCGGTATCCAGCCCATCCCGCACATTCGCTACGCGGGGTCGGTTCCACTCGCCAGAGAACTATCAGCCAGCAGCGTCGGTATTAAACTTTCGAATTTATAGCAAGCGTCGCGGCTATATCGATCGAACGCGAGGGGCAACGTATCGCCCGCGCCTCCATCGGAAGAGAATATTTCGCTAGAATATTATTAGCAAGAGCTTCATCGAGTTGTTAACTGCCTGTGTACCGGTGCAGCGTGTACGCCGCCAAGCTGAATTTACAACGCACCGACTGTTCTTTGGGCGATTTATACTTCGCTCGAACGACGGCGATATCTACACGTCGAGGCCACCTTGAATTATGACGGAGTCAAAACAGGAGGGAACGTCCGTAGTTCGTGTTTGTTCGTGGATACGGTTTTTGATAGATGATGCTGGCGAATGAAGTTCAATGGAGCAGCAAAATTGTTACTTTTTTACCCGTGCATTGTTTTATGGGATATTTACGTAGTTTTTCGTCATTTTATATCATCGTATCATAAATCTAGCTAATCGAATTTTGAATTTTTTTTTTCGTAAAAAAAATACAATAAATTTTGAATGCGTATTTTTTTGTAATTCTGATATTACAATAATCGACTTTCCTCATTTCCTATGCATAATGTTGAAAAAGGATTAAAACTATTGAGAATAATTGATAGAGAGAAAAATACGAGAAATATCAATTCAGATATACATTGCATAATGAAGTTCATCGACCGATTTATAATCAACTTTTCCTCCAAGCGAAAACGAATAACAAAAGCTAGAGGGTAGTTAACGAACACAAGAGGAACAACGCTACGGTTGCGAGATAATATCAGATAATTACCTACTGTAAAGGGTATTTCACTTGATTATTTTCTTATATCTAGCGACATTAAGCCAATGTTAATTACATAATCATTACATGTGCAATATGGTGATGATTTCTTCACGTGATACGAGAGATTCTCTTTTTTTTCCTAAAACAAAATCGTGAGGCGCCAGAGTAAATTTCCATTACGACCCACGGCAAACTCATAGGGAAACGCATCCCTCCGAGGAAACAGAGCGCGAACGGCAACGTCGTTTCACGTAATCACACAAAGTTTTTTGCAAAACATTTTCCTACCCGCACATCATGTATAACTTACGAGACTGAATATGCCGCGCGTCGATTTTGCAGCTGTTCCCTTTATACGATTTATATCCAACTCCTTAATTACACTAGTGCCGTAGGATTGCCGGACCGAGGCAGTGTGGATTAATTGGATTATCGACCGTCGTTGGTCATAATGTTTTCACTCAAAAACAAAGATCGATGTTTCTCATAAAGGAATAAGAAGGGCTCTTTTGGGATTCACCGCGGTGCACATCAGCGATTTTTCCCCTTATTTAAAAAAATAGAGGCAATTTTTGCATTAAAATCAGAAAAAGTGTCTCGATCAAAATGTTTAATGATTTCGTCGTCTACAAATTTAATTCGCTAGTTTCCAACGACGGGAAAGAAGAAAATAATACTCACGAGCTTCGTGAGAAAAGGAAAGGGGAAAAAGAGAAAAAGAAGAGCTCGAGCGAGGTAAAAATAAAAGAAAGTACACTCGCAAATCCTTGGATTTTCAGAAAAATGAGAAAAGAATTAAATTCCTGTGAATAAACCTTCATAAAACAATACCGTAATAAATATATTTTATATTTCTTTAATTTAAAGCATTTGCTCGTTACGGTGAAGGATAAAAATTGATAATGAAAAGAAGTATAAGCACTGACATAATCCAATATATTATTGCTAATTACTGGAAAAAGATACATTTTCTTTCGTTCTGCAATTCTTCAAATTGTAAAATTTTATAGACGATACTTGCATATATATTACACGCATGATTCTGTTATAAGATTTAGAAATATGATGCATGCAATCGTGCAAAAGAGAAAGTTGCTTGTGACAAGAAAAAAAAATAAGCCGCTGAAAAGAATCTTGCCGTGATAAAAATCGAACGAACAACTACGAAAATAGAACGTTGTAACAGCAAACAAAAAATAAAATAAATTGAAAAAAAATAAAGATATAGAAATATAGTAAAAACGGCAATATCTGAAAATATTACATATTCGAGTAATGCAGTAACGATACATACATACGGCGGCATAAAAAGAATTTTTTACACGTATCCACCAAGTTCTCTATTGTTTGCGCGAAGTTTTGCATTTTTCCCTCGACAACGCGGAAAAAAATATTGACGAAATAATATTCTTTTATATAGTTTACCATTTCACTTTAGCAAAATAACAATTACAGTGCTGTAATCATCGACATCTGCTGTCCGTTAAATTATAATGTATTGCGATAAACAGTTTGACATTATATTAGATGTGGAATTAATTAATATTTTTATTAAAATCGCGTTATCAAAATCACATATGCATCTATCAATAAATGGCTAAATAACTTTGTTCCGAAAGCTCCCATCCATCATAATTTTTCTCCTACTTTTCAACTTTAGTTTTAGAACGTATATAGATTCTACAAGATTCTTCAGGATTCTGCAGAATCGGTTATAATTATGAGAATTGAGCTCTTACTTTGCCTGAAATGGTTATCGGAAAATTTCCCACTTTGAGGTTAAAAAGAGATTTTCGGCAAAATTCCTTCTCTTTGGATCCTATTTTTAGTCAATAGGTTACAACTGATATTAAAAGAGATCTATTGGAGTGTTTAAAGTATCAAAATAAGCACAACAGACCTAATTGAGGTCGAAAGTAGGAAAATTTCGACACTCGAGCAGTGTCTTACCATTCTATTAAAACTTCACGATGATTATAAAGCTGCGATGAATAATACATCACTAATCTTGCATAACGAAACTTTTTACTTCATGCAAACGAAACTACGAGCGTTTACAAAATGAACATTTATGTTTATTTACAATTAATCTCCTGCACAAAAATATATCAGATGAGTTTAAAAGCATAGAGTCAATTTAACTGAAGCCGGATAGAACAGCGATTATTTTCACGTTTTCTAAAAACGAAACGGACCGTACGACCTATATTCTGTTTCATGAAAGCAATTTGTTTTATGATTGCTGAGACGATTTTGTATTATATATTGTTCCTTTTCACCTATTTTTCAGAAACAAAAATATTTCATTTTTAATGGCATGTCATCTAAATAAAATGCTTTGCATTAACATTTTCTTCATTTAATTTCTCATGTAACTATTCCGAGAAAAATTTGTTTACTTTTCAATGTATAGTTTGTAAAAAGAGCTATAGCAGAGCTACGTGTAATTCTTAACCGTGATCCAGGGTTACAACTTGTTTAGAATGCCTTAATAATAAATTACCTGGTGCAATTTTACTTCGAGGAAACTTCGTTTAATTCCTTAATGCCGCGTCGCGTAAACCCGGAAGCTGCACGTACAGCCGTTTGTAGCATTTCGACCCGCCGCCGAGCCGCGTCGGAGGAAATTCGCGATGCAACGAACAATATCTGCACAATCTCACTTCGGTGCAGTTTGTTTGTGCACAGGCTATTAGGCCAGACCGCGTCCGACGGCTATTAGCGGCCACCGCGAGGAATTAATTAATCCTTTCATTAAAGCCTCTGCGGAAGACCACACGGATGCCGACTGCCTGATCGTGGTCGCAATGTCACACGGCGAATCGGGTCTATTGCATTCGACCGACAGCCTGTATCCAGTCGATATGCTGTGGAGCCCCTTCACGGGCGATCGATGCTCCAGCCTGGCCGGGAAACCAAAGTTGTTCTTCATTCAGGTACGCCTGTCTAACGTAAATTTACCGTGTAAAAATCAGACGGTGAATCGTACGCTACCCGCGTGTTCGACGAACAATGAGTGGTTCCGCGCTTAAAGAAGCGAAGCCACTTTCCACTTTCGTTCACTCCAGACGATCGCTCAAGTGATGGATCATCCCAAGTGAACCGTCTAAGCGGTGTTACATGCTGAGTAATTCGCGAGAGATTTATACGGATCATGTGAAGTGATTTATGGGTTAATATAAGCTATTGTACGGTCTGGTGTTGAAGTTAATTGTGCTTTCCAGATAGGTGTGGTTCTCGTACATATCTTGTGGATACCTTCTCCATTCCATGCTTTGCTTTTGACGAAATGACTCGCGAAGATATCTCCTCCTTTTTATCTTACAAACGTTTTCGATACAATCGTATTTACATCTACTTTCTTTCATTTTATAAATATACTGCGGTGCAAGTGTTTTGACATGAAAAGTTTGATGTATATTCAAATTATCTTGGGATAAATTGATTAAGATTATAATTTTGTATTGCCCACATTTGCGTTTCGCGAAAGTCCGGTCGTATTTTAATAACGTTAGAGAAACGAACGAAACAAGAGAGTGAAAAAAAAGGCGTATTACGTTTTCCGGTTGGTTTGATATACAATATTCTTGCGCAGATATAAATTTAGTTAAATACGATTGTATATCCCGCATGCGTAACGTAACAGCAAGAGCAATATCTATGTCGGTTTGCCCTTTTCGCAAAAACAAAAAAAGTCATTACATTATTTTATAAAAATTGATACAGAGAGTGTACGGGAACTATCACTATTTGTTTTATCCTTTTATATCGTTTAAATCCTAAATAAAATTTATATATATACATATATATAACACATACACGCATATATATGTATAATGCGTAAGGTGTATAAATGCACACTTTAATTGATAATGTTTGAAACTGATAATATTTGATAACTTTTGGTTAACTCGCTATTCAAAGGCGGGAGAGATATTTTGATAATTTTAATGTGCATTTCTCTATCTCTAATTCCTTCAAGAGGCGGATTTTACAATATCCGTTATCGGTATCCATTATCTGCGTATTTTTCATTAAAACTGCAGAGACAAAGTTTCCTTTTGAATTTCCATAATTACGTCCTAACGGAATAGATGACGTCGAAACTCGATGATACCGAAATGAATGGCCATTCCGCGGGAGTTCTTACGGAAAGAAGGGAGTCAACTGTAAATAAACCGCCTTTTCGCTCCCGTCACGGTGACGGCATATAATTCCGACGATCGTTCGCGTTTCAAAAACGATCAGATTGACTCAGTCGCGTTGTAATTCCGACAACAATGCCGCGCTAGATCTAATTCTTTCCTCCGGCATAATCCTACCGAGATCGTTTTCCATTTAGAGACACTCCCCATTTATCTGCCTCACGACGATCTCCGAGGGATTTGCGGGCACGCGCACATTAGTGCACCGTCGGGTTTTTAGCGGGCGCGGCCAATGAAATATGTGCATTCTGCGATGTAATGGAAACTGTTCGCGCGCTAGAAACGCTGCAGTAATTAAGATTACTCCCCGTCCATCCTCGCCGGGGAAAGAGAACAGTGGCAAAAACTGTTATTTGCATAATTCCCAAAGTAATGCGAGCGCGTGCATCGTTTCGGGGATTTCGCCACCGGCCGAATTAAAAAGTGCCGAGCGGGGCTATTCGTGTCGCGCAATATTCTATATATTCGTTTTTTTCCTCCCTTTTTAGTTTTTTCCTCTTTTCTCTTTTTTTTCATTCACGAGAATTTCTGTCATGCTCGCTTTCCGCGCCGCTCGATGTGCAAATGTTTAGTCGGCCGAATGCTCGAATATTTTAAACGGTGCGGAAACGTAGAAATACACGCGTTCTTATAGGCACGTCGTTCGTTGTCGTTCTTATATTCGCGCGTGACATTTGTTATGCGCGTATACATATTCAAGTGACACGGAGAAAAGGTAGAAGATAGAAGTGATATAATTTCATTCTGAGAATTATGAGCTGTATTATAAATTTATATGGTCACATTCATCTGAATACTGAGAAAAAAATTTGCTAAAAAATTAAAATATTTAGATTTAAATAAAGAGAATGGCTATACCGATCGAAAACAGATCCAAGTGTTCAATAATAATTTCCTAGGTGAATTTACAAACATTTAAAAGTTCCCTTAAACTGCGCCACATATTTGCCGATCTTTAAAATGCAACTTTTAAGTAAAATCAGAAATATAATATCACGAAATTAAATTGCTATTTAATTTAATAATTTTGATGTCTATAAGTATCTCTACGTCCCCTCTGATCCCAAAAACTAAAGAATTTGTAGCAAAAAATATTTAATCCGATACATTCAACTAAATATTGAATTGGTTTAGTTAATTTTGATTAAAAAATGTTAATAATTGATATGAATGAATTATATCTTTTTAGTATAATTAAATAATATTTGAATCAATCCAATGTTTAATTATAAACATATTTTTAGTTTTTTAACAAATTTTTTTCTCAGTAAAGTGGTGTATTGCTGATTACAATTACATTTACAATTATACATAGGATCATTTAACTTTTAACTTTCTTTAAGAATACGAATGCTACAGAAATATTTTATGAAACATCAGAGAGAAACAGAAAATTATTCCTGACTTAGATTTTTAAATTGAGATAAAGTAAAATTAACGATTTAACAAAAAACTATTTATATAAGCTAACTACTGTAGCTAATTGACTTATATAGCTTTCAATCGTTAAAAATAGTTGACTAGTCGCAAGGCAATTGCAAAGATAGCGCGATCCATCAAGAATAACTATTCCGACAATGATTGTAATTTACTTTGCCACGAATGAAAAAGGACAGGAATGCCAACTTGCCGGATATCTTTCGAAATTACGCTTTCGTTCCAAATAGAGTTAGAGGATCGATGATCCCAAAGATAAAGCACGACGGGGATAAATGAACGTGATAAAGTTAGCGCTCGTAACGATCGAAATGATTAATAATTTGGTCTCGTGTCTCGAATGCGCGCGTGCATTCGAAGGTCCAAGCGGATAATAATTCGCAAGACTCAATTATCTTAGAACTTCATGCTGAAATATCGAACCGATTATCTCGAAAGCAAATCCAGACGCGCGCGTTCTCCTTCAACATGTAAACATGTAACCAATTCGTTTCCATGTAAACGCGGCTAATTAATTGCAAATTAATGATTTGCCCGATATCCATTTGAAATTTTAACGATGTGATAGAGAGTTATAATATAGGAATTATACAGATGAAATTATTGTAATTTGCGAACGATGTAAATTGCACAGACGCGCAAATTCTGGCTGCACTATCTATCGAAACTAACGGCATTTTCTGTACACTTGAAAGCTGTGTGCAGCCACGGTAGCCTCAAGTAAGTAGCCACCATATTTCTTGTTGCGCTTCCGTTCGAGCCGTGCTAGTCTTTCGTCTAACGATGCTGTAAACATCGATAGATCTGCGTGTAATTGTCTCGTACGTTTTATTACCAGTTTATCGTTCTAAAGAAAAGCAATTGCAGCACTTGGCTATTGGCCATTAAACATTTAACTCTTTAACATATTAAACGACCGTTGTACCGGTTTTACTGTAAAATGAGGAATTTTTATCAGACGAAATAAAATCCGCTAAATTCAGAAGCTACTGTTTATCGAGCTTTATGAAGTCTTTGACAATAATATAATATTTATTTAATTTAATAATTAAAATACTACGTGAAGTATGCAAATCGGTTATTTAAGTCTAAAATAATCGAATAAGTTTATCATTGAAAATTCAATAATTTAAATGTTATATATGTCATGTAAAAATATGGGAAAAGCCGCAGCGCTCCATAAACAATACTTGCTCGTGTTACAAGAACAAATTGCCGAGATAAGAGTAAATTAATTGCTTTATTACATTTAGAATAATGTGTGTTCGATTTAAAAGCCGAAACGGGAGACACTGAAATTGATAATCCAACAGTTCGTTACGTTTTGATATTTTTGTTGATAATGTTACAACGATAGATTGAATATCGCTATCGAAAGGCTGACTGTTTTATATCTGTATGCAACTCTTTTTCGTGTTTATGTATTGTAGTTTCATGTTTATGTAATTGAATAGCCGATAACAGCTCGCTGTACATTGATTTTTCTATGTGTTAAACACAACGAAAATCTAGAACACACGAGAAGTAAATATAATAGTTATTTGATTTCCTATATATAAAGGTCGCTAATAGTAGCATGAAACCCTTATCGTTACCATTCGTCTTTTTTGTAACAATCGTTACTTTTTTCTCTAACGGTAATGTCATTACATTTTTTACAGTAACGGTAACAAAGAACAATATTAAAAAGGCCATCTTTTGACTATTAATGGAAATGTAAAAAATATAGTAAATTTTACAGATTTCGACCTGCTGAACACAATGCTATTAGTTTTCATTAAAAATGTGGGGGACATCGTCAGATTAAAATTTTTTTTATCACCTATTCCATAAGTGTATGATGTATGATTTTCAATACGAGTGAGTTATTTCATATGAAACTTAGTATGCGAAGCTTCCTAATATTATTGAACAAAATCTACTAAATATGATAAATTTCAAATAAAAGACACAAAATGGCGGAAAAAATTATTTGGCCATTTTTTGCTGTCAATTGCAATTTAATAATTATTGTAAAAATCCATATTCGTAAGTAAATGAGATTATTTTGTATTTCAGCAAATTAAAATCTGTAAGAGTCACTGTTTTTTAAGTTTCCATTAATGGGTAAAAAACGGCCTTTTTTTAACATTGTTCTTTTATTGTTACTCTTTAAATATATAATATAATACATAATGCTTATGAATAATAGACAATTGTGTGCCACTCCAAAAAATAGGTCATTAAAAATTCCTTGAAAAAGTAATAAAAAAGTAACGAAGCATTACTTTTTAAAACACAGTAGCGAGTGACGGTAACGCGTTATTTTTATAAAATTCCCAACCCTGCACATAGTTAATACAATTCTTTAAGTCACTTTTACATACACACACACACACACATACATATACATGACATTTTGAAAAATTGTATTAATGTAGCTAGAATTCAGGTTCGTATTATTGCTCGCCGATTGCGGCTATACATGTAGGTATTGCACGTCTCTCGTTTCGTGAGTGTTTTAATAATTTCGCGAATCGGATTACGACGCCACGTTGAAGCATTTTAAACAATTCGCGGGACGTTTTTGCACAGAGAAAATCTCACACCGTCGCGGATCCTATGCATCTTTTATGTGCCGGGAAAATCTAGTATCGTCGCTCACGTGCGCATTTTTCTTTTCCACAGGCATGCCGCGGGGTGCAACTGGACAAAGGGGTGAAAATTATTCATGAGACAGATAGTAAGAGGAGCACTACATACAGTATACCCGCCTACGCAGATATCATGGTCGCATACTCTACTTACGACGGTATGTATAGGAATCCTGTACGTAAGTGCAGGAGGCTACAGAATTTTTATCCATCTTTCTAATTTATAAATACCTGCGAGAAGTTACTGAATTTAAAATTTCCATAAATACAGGTATTAATTTAATGAACAATATAAGTATTTAAAGATTAGAAGTATGCATTTAAAGAGTAAAGATGGAATCACCATATAGCGTGTTAAGAGCTTATAAGAGTTCAGGATTTAAAAGATAAATTGCATTTAATAAACTAAATGCTTAATCGATGCATAATCATTAAATTAACAAAATTTGATCTATTCAATCTAATTACGGTGATACTCATTTACTTCTAAGATAACTGTCCCACTTACTGCCGCTTTAAGCACGTAGCGGCAGTTGATCCGTTTACTTTATTTATAATAAAATAAACAGATCAACCGCTACGTGCTTAAAGCAGCAATAAGTGGGACAGTTATCTTAGAAGTAAATGAGTATCACCGTAATTAGATTGAATAGATCAAATTTTGTTAATGGTTTTTAAACAGAAGTAGTAGTATAGTAATGGGAACGGATGAGACTATATATCTATATTCCTAGTCCCTAGATATCACCTAAATCTATAAAGTTCCTCTGTGACTCACGCTAGATTGTCCTAGCCCAGTGTTATGTACTGAGCCTTATACATGGCTCTATTGTTTAACCTCTTTTTCCTTAAGCTTGAGCAGCTCCCAGACTCATCACAATCCTGATTTCTGTGTTTGACACAACCCCAAGTTCCTAGTTTTCAGTCCTAGTTTCCCTTCAACCCAGTTCTCTAGGTCATAATCAACCTCTGCCCCCAAGACCTGATGCAGCTTTCCTTAAGATCTGACATAGCTCTCGGAAAAAAATATATAGGCTAATCGGGGGAGAACCGGGGAAGAACCTCATTGATTATAAGTCGACTGTTTTCACACGGAATCACATGTTATCCTAGCTTTTCAAATATATAATATACATTCTTTTTTAACATTATTTAAGTAAAAACTTTAATAAAATAAAAGCAAAATAAAAGCAACAAGCTTGAGAACTAATTGATTATTTAAATAAAATGAAAAATATAAAATATAAGATATACAATCTATTATTGTCAATTCTGTGTTAATGTTCTGAATACTGCCTCTCCGACTACTGCCGCATGTATATAATATTGCCTTTCTATTTATTGCCCTGCATTTACTTAAGTTTATGACAGTTTAAAATTAGTTTAAAACCTTTTTAATACATAACGCTCTCACACTTTTTATTCTAATACTACTAAAATTGAAAATAGTGGCAGTAATTGAAATAATTATGCATTGCGTGTAATAAATGAGTAAAAGGTTATATCATTCAATCCTTTTTCATATCTACGAAAGGTATTTTGCTACTTTTTCTGTACACGCTTTATATCTTTATTTCATAAATTCCTTTGAACAACATTAGTTATGTTTCATTTATGAATATAAATCTATAAATTAGCAGGAGAAAGCAGACGATAACTCCAAATCACTTTATACTATATACAAGCTATATACATACACTATACATAAACAGGTATATCAAGTAGTTGCCATCGCGCATAAATGCACGCGTAAGCCCCATTTCGAAACGATCTGTCCCAAGATAATACAGGGAATCTGAACGAAAGCGGTGCTTCAGGACGGTGTGACGAAGAGTTATAGGAATGTCGCGCGCGGGTAATCCAGTCGTGGACTATATATTTTCCGACATGCTTTTCCATTGAATTTACTGAAGTAAGCGTTACCTGATATCCGTTTGAAACTTTAACGACAAGAAATTATATTTACGTAAATAAAATTATCGTGATTTGTAAGCGATGCAAATTAAACGGACAATTATATCTATCCGAACAACATGTAGATATATCAAAGTAGCGGAGTTTAATAAAAAATGGACATAGACAAAAAGTAATAAATTATTGACATATAATAATATATGTACATTAACATAATTGATGTATTCGAAACAATTTTTCATGTTTGCGATATGAAATCATAGAAAGACGATTTGTATAAATTTTATGCTTTTTCTTTTTGCTAATAAAAAATAAATTATGATTATATATATATATATAATTATTACTGTATATATATATATATAATTATTACTGT
>QKQZ01047108.1:0-11922 GCA_003595255.1 Solenopsis fugax
TTTACCAACATTCAATTTATATTTATACATTAACGGTCTAAACTTCTCTCTAAATTTTAATTTAACTTTATTTTTAACGTAACTTTTAATTATGTTAGTTTTTTTATTCATATAACTTTTAATGCAACTAAATTAATTTTATAAGTCATTAACTTTAACTTAATTTAGTTAAAAAAACGTATTAACCAATCCAACCCTGTTGTTAAATAATGAGAACAAATTTTTTTCAATAAAACTACGCAAAATTCTTTATGTAAACAATTAAGCTACGTGTGTTTAATATTATGTAATCTCATTTAACATTTCGAAAATAATGATATTCTCGAAACATATTCTTTTTTTTGTGTGAAAGATAAAATGTGAGAAAATTAAAGATCAAAGAGTTGCCGACGCTGCGCTTTTCAATTATTCGCAAGAATTTTGTCGCCGCGGCTGCATCGTGCCATAAAGATAAGTTAAGACCGCGGAAAGATGTGTAGAAAAGTAATCAAGAAAGCGCGGAAGTGAAGTGGCGGCCAATAAATCCGCGGGCCGCGCGAACCGATAATCAATAAACCGTCAACGACAATCGGATTTTTTTGCGGGGCGCTCTTCCTGAACCCGTAAAACCTGCACGAACGCAGAGTTTAACGCCCCTTCGATTTATTTACAGCTTCGCATCTTAATTCGCGTGGAACGTCGATCTGTAAGTTTCGAAAGATTCAATTTTGGAAAAGGTCACGGTAAAAAAATAAAAAGAAAGAGAAAGAAACAAAGAGAAATGAAACGTCACAAGAAACAAAGATCAAGAGGAAAATATGAGACAAATGAGGATCTAATAAATAAACACAAAAATGTGAATATATTTATAAAAGTGTAAATATATAATTCATTCTCTTAACAAATTAAAATTAATACAATGCGTTTCAACCTCACTTATTGTTACTCAACCTCACTTATCTTGAGGACAGAATTAATTAACGCGTGAATCGAGATGTTGAATAAATAAATTTTTGTATATTTTATTTTATTTTATTTATTCAACATCTCTCTACTTTGTTAATATCGGATTATTTCTTAATCTCTACGTATTAATTAATTTCATGCTCAAGGCTAATAAAGATTAAATAAAGTATAAATTGCACCGTGTTAATTTTACTTTATTAAGTAAATAAATTAAGATATCTTTTCATTTCAATATCTAATCTAATTGATGATCAATACCCAGATTAGTTATAAGTTGTTGTAAGTTAAAACTTAAATATTAAGGTTAAATAATTAACTTAGTTAATTTCAAATAAATTAATTTTTAAAACACATAAACTTTAATTCACAATAAGTTAAAAAGTTACCTATACATATAAAAGAAAAAAGTACATTTCCATATAAAAAAAACAATATTTCTTTATTACAAACTTAATTTATAAAATTTTAAATTTATTTGACGATTCATATTATAATTGTTTTATTATTGAGAACGATCTAATTTGGAAAAATAACGACATTCTAATTTAATATAAATAATACTTTTTAAAATTAACTTTTAATTTAAGTTAATCTTAACACAAGTTTTCCGAGTTAGTTTTTCATTCAAGCAACTTTTAAAGGAATTATTTAACGTGTAATTATTTAAACTAAATTTATAAGCCATTAACTTTAACCCAATTTAGTTAAAAAAAAATATTTAACTCACTCCCAACTCTGTTGATATCTACCTGGAATCAAGCTTGACGCCTGAAGCTGGAAAAATCGAATTTCTTTCTGTTGACATTGGAGCGATTACGTGATCGCTTGAAATCTAGCGTCAAACGTAAAATGGAAAAGTACCGTTATATAATACTTTTATGTATTCGTTTATATGACCCTCATTTGTTTCCTATTGCTCTACAAAAACGAGTTCAATTTTCATTATTAATTCATAAATATGGAGATTACATAGACGGAGATATGCAATCCAATAGAGAAAGGGATGATTTTTTTTAAATATTAATCAAACAATTAATTCTCCTGTCAAAAAGCTAAAAATACACAAGTACGTATTTCCTTTTTATAATTTTGTTTCTTTTAGACAACGCACTGAAACACGCATACACGTACGTATGACACAAACACAGCAAAAAGATAATAAAAAAAAAAAATGAATATTCGTCATACGTTCGATTTTGGACATATGCAATTTCGATATTTTCGTTTGACATTTGGGAAGCGCGCCAGTATATTAACTATGTGACACTGTGACATTTGAACCGAAGATCCCCGAGGAACGTGCGCAAACAATTCACTCGGTGAAAGTTTTCTCATACACGGGATTGCATAAAGTACGGTAATTACGTGAAGGGTGCAAAGAGCAGATGTGGGGAAGGGAAGAAGAAGAAGCAATTCGAGAAGATTTCCCATACGAAATCACGCGATATCACGCGAAACGATCTCATTCCTCCGCAGTATCTTACAATTTACCGTTGGGACTTCGCTCCTGCACTCGTCTCCGCGGTACTTCCCCATGTATCGTTTAGATATCCCGGAAAATCCGCACGCTTCTTCAGTACGTCGGCTTTATTTCCGCGCCGCGGGATGCGTTCCTGCGGACCTCGAAATTGCCGCAGATTTTCTCGTTAAATAATCAAAGAGCGCGGTTGCGATTGACATCGTAAAAAAGAGTGATATTTATAAGCCGATCTTGTACTTAAGATTTTAAGTCGAGGAGGCTGCACTGTTAGAAATTTCTTAATGACTTTTAATTAACATGTAAAGGAAGCTTGGTTCAAGCCCGTAAATAAAAACTAATGCAGTATATGAATATTTATTCATTTACTAATGTCTTAAATTTTATTAACGTTTATGTTACTTGTTTGTATTATTTCATTTACGTCTGTATTAAAAGTGTATTAAATTTCAGTACACTTATATATTTTAATTCACTTAAACTTAATTTCATTAACATGTACATTAAAAATCATTTCAGTTTCGAGTGATTTAAATATCATTTACCATTGTATATTAAAAGTTCATGAAATTTCATGACATTTTTAACAGTGTGTTTATGAAATATGCAGTCAAATTGCAAAATAAATTATCAAAATATAAGACGGACACAGCGGATCTTAGCGTTGAAAAATAATTTTTACAATCTCCGGCTTATGCAAACTGCGCGTCGCATATTCGTGGAGCTTGAAACGCAGCTGCATGACGCCGGAATACATAATATTAAATCGAACAATTTTATAGTTTTGATGCTCAAAAGCATCTAAAATCCTCCCTCCTTGAAAAACTGTAAAGAATTTTAAAATAAAACTGTACAGAATTTTAAGAATGTTAAATTACATTAAAATAATTAATTAGTGTACATAATTAGATAAAAAAATTTGCATTACACATTATTTATATTATTACACAATTAACAATATAATGTTTAAATGAATAAATAAAACTGATACTCACACACCGAAATAATAGAAAGGTCAACGGCCAGCAAATTGAGTAAATAAAGATGTCTCAGAAATATAAGTTAAAATGTATTATTCTCTCGAAAAAGTAAAAATGTTTTTACTGCATGGTTAGTTTACTTTTTTCTTATGATGAGGTGAAAACTTAAGTACAATCTCGTGTTCTTTTCAATTATTCGAGAAAAAAATTATACATTTTAATTTGTTGTAATAATATTCTTATTTGCTCGTTTGCTTGGCTGTTAACCTTTTCATATTTCTTCGTATGTAACAAGTTTAATTTATTTTGTATTTCGAAATAACAGATATTTATGTGATCAAAATAGAAGGAAAAATTTTTTTATAATGTAAAATTTAAAAATAAACGAAAAGGAAATGAAATTTTGGAAGATAAATTATTTTTTTAATAAATCAAGTCTGCTATTTTAATGCTTTGTTTTCTTGATGTATTAAATTTAATAAAATTATTTTTAACCGGATAAATAACACCGTCATCCACAACTAACGAAGTTCTTACGTATCATTTGGTTGTAAATGGCAGTTAAAGTATTATATTAAAATGATAAAGTGAAGATAAAGTATTAAAATGATAGTGTAAACTTAAATATAAAAGAAAGAAATTACTAAATTTTAAAAAATATTTAAATAATTTCTTTGAAATCTATTTTATCTGAATAAAATATTTATATATCTATGGTATGGTATAAATATTTACTCAATTAAAAAAATGATAAACTAAATTATCACTCAAGAAAGAAGTGTTTAATTTTAAAATATTAAAATGTTTTATTTCTGTCTCCGATTTTTAAACACTTAAAAATGTTTTTGTTTTAAACAATGTATAGATTTAAAACACTAAAACGTATAAAACTGAAATCTTTAAAAATTTTAGCGTTTTAAATGTATACACCGTTTAAAACTGAAACATTCTTAAGTATTTTAAAAATGGAAACAGAAATAAAACATTTTATTATCTTAAAATTAAACACTTCTTTTTTGAGTAAGGTTCTTGTATTATACTAAATAAATATTTAATTACATTTAACAAATATTTCATTGCAAATATTCAAACATATACTTATTAAAAGTTTAATCATTTTTTCTCTCAGTGTATAAATATCGCAAAATTTAATTGTTTTTTTTCTCAGTGTATAAATATCGCTCCAAAAAACCGCAACCGCCGTGAAAAATGATTTCCGTGTGTCACGACCCACGTACACAATTTCTCCGTTCGACAGAATCCAATTCTCGCGCCGGAGAATCGCGTTATCATGTTAATTTTCAATTTTGCTCGATCAATCCGGTCGGGACGGCCTTAGCGCGCGTCCGCGCAAATCGTAAATTATGCGCGATTGCGCGACAAAGCGCTGCGGCGTTTAGCCTTTTATCGCCGCCGCAACGGACGGGGAAAGCTGAAATAAATGTCAATCGAACTGTGTACAAACGACTGCAGAACCATCGACAATAAATACGACACTTTGCCCCAACCCCCGTCACCCCGACGACACGGTTTACGTCCCATTACGATCCGCTAACGAAAAAGCGTACGCTCGCCGCTCTCGCTTGTAATGCGCCGCGAGCGAGTGTGCTTCTCGCTTTTTGTCATCGGGACATTAATGAGGAATAATCGCGTTTCCCACGTATGTACGCGCGTTCTTGAAATTGACGTTTAAATTGTGACGTATCGAACTGCGGGCTGCGGCACGTGGCCCGGTTCCCATCGCGTCTGAATTGTCGTGCGTTTTAAAACTCGCTTGTCATAAAATTGTATCTCGAAACCGATGAGAGATATTAGGCCTGTTCTTTTTAGCTGAACTGACTGCACTAGTTCACAGTTTATCTTCTTCCCTTCACGTAAGAACGAGAAAGATAAACTCTAAAAAGAACAGGCCTATTACAGCTGCAAGATTGTAAATTTTTAAAAGAATTATATTGAATTTTACTTACAAGGAACATTAGGCAACCCGGAAATTCAAAAAAATCTGAAACTTTGTGGACAAATAGAGGAGTTCATCCATAACATAAAAATATTTTTTGTTCGTGCCCAATTTTAGTTTTAGGGGGTGAAACACCCTTTTGAAAAAAATCGGTTTTTTTCTTTCCAAGCGAATATCGTCGAAACTATAAGAGATAGAAAAAAATGTTCTGAATGAAAGTTGAATGGCTCAAAGAGTACTTTATAACAATAATTTAAAAAAAAATTTAATTAATAATAATTAATAATTTAAAACAAATTTTTTGGAAATTATTGTTATAAAGTATTCTTCGAACCATTCAACTTTCATTCAGAACATTTTTTTCTATCTTTTATAGTTTCGACGATATTCGGTTGGAAAGGAAAAATCCGATTTTTTTCAAAAAGGTGTTTCACCCCCAAACTGAAATTGGGTATGAACAAAAAATATTTTTATGGATGAACTCCTGATATGTACACAAAGTTTCAGATTTTTTTGAATTTTCGGGTTGCCTAATGTTCCTTGTTAGATGAATTGAAGGGTTTCCTACAAACAAACCGAACAAGTTCGAAAAAGTTAAATTGTCAGAAAATAAAAAACTTCTCATCTTCACATCATACAATGCATAAATCTGATAATTTTTTTTCAGGCGTATAATAAGTATAATAAGAACAAAACTGTAGACTTTAATTAATATATTTTGAGGAGCCATTTGAAAGAAAAAAAATGAAAAACATCTAAACTTGTTTGATTCTTATGGGAATTTTATATTTGTTGCCTGTTTATCCATTTTATTCTACACTGTTATTAAATAATACATTTACTTTTTTTATAACATTAATATTGATAAAAGATGAAGGAAATATAAAGCAATAATTTCTTTTATTTTTTATTTACAAAATTTTGCATATTACTCGTATATAACAAATATATCCTTTTATATTTCTCTTTATATAAATTTGATAATTTTTTCTATAGATGTACACAAAGATTTAAGCTTTAGGATTAATATTTCGAGTAATTTATTTTAAAAAATAAAATAGAAAATCTTTTTTATATTTACCATCTATTTATATTTCTCGTTTTTTAATTCTTGACTGAAAAAAATTGTTTACGATGTCGCGTAACTGATAGAGAATGATTCGGCGTCATAATAAGATTTTTATAAAATAGACTTGTTCAATTTTTGTAGGAAACTTTTCAATTGTATTATATTGAATGTAAATAATACTTTCAATAGAGAGAGATTATCGCACAATGTATTGTATAATCTACATTCGAGGAAAAGAAAAACGCGAAACTACACAGAGAGAATCTTTTCTCAGAATTTGCTCTAAAAATTTAATAGCTGTGAACCAACATGATTTTGAAGTATAATATATATTACTATAATTTTAGTATAATAAAATTTAACCAAATTATATTTTATTGCGATTGATGTTAATAAATTAGAGAAAATATCATGCAAAATTCTTCAAAATACCGTCTTATCTCACGACTGCTAAATTTAAAAAAAAAATAAACACTTAAGAAAAAGTTTTATCCGTCTAATCTCGCGCTTTTCCGCAATAGATATTAAAAGAAATTTCTCTTCGTGTAGACTCGCGACACTTGTCCTCTACATTCAAATTTTATCTTTTTAACTGTAATTTCCCCTTCTACATTTTCTGCTCTTCCATTCGAGGCGAAGCGTGTATATTTATAGAACAGAATAAATTCCACTAGAACATTTAAAAGGATTTTCGTAATTGTGGAAATTAAATTACGTCCTGGCTTATCCTTTCTCAGAAAAGAATGTTTTTACACCGCTGAAACGGACAGAAGTAGTTAGATCTTTTTGCTCGAATTGTTCCAGCAGCTGGTGGACGACGACGGCGGCATCGAGACGGCCCTGATGGATTACCTGCTCACCAAGCAGATCGTGAAGCGCCTTCACAATCAGCTGGACATCGGCGACGACTTCGAGCGCAAGCGGCGCAAGTGGCAGCTGTGCTCCGTCAACGCGATAGCCTGCTTCGGTAAATAGGCGCGCGGCGGGACGGGGGAAAAGCCGGACGAGAGAGGCGCAAGAGAAGACGACACGCGCGCGTCATCCCGCCGGAAGGTTCAGAAATCCCCCCCCTCCGTGACCACGCGGGGAATTCCCCGCGCTGGGGATCCCGCAAATTAGCCCGCGAAATATGAAAACGCGATTCGACACGCATTGACGCACTGAAAAAGAATTTCTTTATGTTCAAGTAAATATATTTATTACTTTAAGCGTCGTCTTCTTGATTTAAAAAAATATTTCTTAGATTTGAAAATAAATTATTTTATGCTAGCTAATATTTATTTAAATCAAGGAAACGATGTTAAAACAATAAATATATTTACTTGAGCATGAAAACCTTTTTCAATGTAGTTACCATTCATTGGCGATAATTAATTATGATTAGCGCTGTTAAATTGTACAATTTAGCCAAATCGCATTCCTATCCCCATAATCTGAAATCTGATAATTCGATACGCAAAAAAAAAAGTAATCGACTGCGAAGTACTCGGCGCGAATAATTCGTCTAGCAAGGGCATCCCGATGTGACGCCGAAACGTGCTCGGCGCTGCGATGGAAAGATCCGGGCTTTGATAACGCAATAAAAAAATTTATTAATTTCAATAACCGCGCGCTGTCCAGTCTAGCGTAATTCGCGCGCGAGTAATTCGCCGGAAATCGACTCTCTCACTCGCACTCGAGCTTCCCTAATATTACCTGACGTAGCGAAACGTATAACATTTGTTAAATTTAAAGAATATTGCGGAGACAAGTCGGCCAAGAGAAAATAAGCGACGTAAATGAAAGGCCACGATGAATGGGGGGAGGGGGGGTTGTAAAAAAAATATCGGCGTCGTCGGGGCGGGCAAATAGTTTCTTTGCTAAAACGAGACGGTGCAGGTAAATATTGCGGAAGCGAATCGATCGAGAAAATAAGCGAGGAAGTGTAAAGAGGAGCGTGCGACGCAAGGTGCGCGAGGAAAATCTCTTTGGCAAAACAGAGCGACGCGAAGTTCGAGGTCCCGGATTATTCCAAGTTCTCGCCCGACTTCCGCAACCCTTTATCACCATCCGGCAGCGTGCATCCCGAACCTTCCGGCGCGCAGAGGCAAGTCGAAGAAAGAGAAGAAGATTCTCCCTCTCATTCCCTCGCAAGCTGTCCGACCTTTAGAGCTTTCAAGATTTAAAGTAGCTGCGCGAGAGTCACTTCTGTTCTTTTCGAACCCCATCTGCATCGAACCATACCATCCCCCTCGGTCCCCTCGCGAGAGGGGACGGTGAGGTAAACGTCCCAGTGACCGGTCGTGTACCTGCACTGAGAAAAAGAGTTTGGTAATAGCAATCAAGCTTTGGTGAAATAATTTCGACTGAATGTTTGATTAATATAACCAAATATTTAGTAATTATATTAATAACAACAAAATATATAGAAGTAGTAACCAATTGGTTACTCAACGGTTATCAATCAATTACTAAATATATTATTAAACATTTGATTACATTAACTGAATTTAATTAAAACTGTTTCACCGAAGATTAATGCACTATCAAAAGTCCGGGACAAATTTTTTCATATATATTTATACGTCAAATATATTCATATATAAATATATATAATTATATGAATTAAATGAAAATAATTATATATATAGGGATATATTTGATATATAATTATATGTAAAAAATTTTTTCCCGGGAATGAAATTCAATATACTTTCAGTCACACAAATATATTAAATTTAATCTGTGACGTAAACTGAAAAGTGTATATGATAAAAAAAGTTAAAAAAATATTTTTAAATGTTTTGAATGTACCTGCTTGAAATTTGTGTCCGTTACGTGTATTAAATTTAATGAACCTTCTTTTAATAATGTAACAATCATCTAGGCTTAATTATTATTATTATTATCAAACTCTTTTTCTCAGTGCTTATCCAGACACACCAAAACTTATTAATTTCAAATGTTTCTTTCTATTACGGTATTAAAATTTAATAGTAATCTTAAATATTTAAAGATCACAATTAAATTTTAATGTTATAATAAAAAGATATTTGATATTGATAGTAATAAGTATTCGGATAAGTAGGTAAACGTGCGGTCACTGGGACGTTTATCTCAAGTGCGCGAAGCGAGAGAAAAAGTAAGGAGGAATGATATAATCCGAACGCGGCGAATCGCGCAAGCGATGAAATTACAACGACGAACGGACGAAAACGCGGAGGGATTGTACAATCGCAGGATACATATCAGAGGATACCGCGGACGACCACGTGCCAAGTCTGATTCTTCTTTCGTGCTGTAAACCTACCGGCCAACCGACTGTAACGCTGCTCACCAGCGTATCGCTGTATCACGCGACATTACACACACACACACACATATATATACATATATAATATACATAGAAATATATACTATGTTTAATTAATGCGTAATCTCATTTGTCTGTTATCAATGTGTCTCGCCTGTACACATCGCAGAGTTCTATGATTAAACTGTTGTAATTGGCCCCACGATCGCATAAAATATTTCTCACCCCTATCCGTCGATTGATTCCGCGATCGTCTGAAACACGAAGCGCCGACAGTGTTACAATTTAATTCACCGCGACACTACTTGTTTGCGGTCCGGCGCGGATTTAATCGTCGAGATGCCACTTAGAGAATTGGATCCGCTTGTAATTCGTTTAATCGTACACAGAGCGGGAACATATTTCGTCAATTGTTCACAATTTCCTTGTGTTAATTCTTCATAAGATTATCACAATTATTTAAGCCCTCAGAAGGTCAGAAGCGACTCGTTCGCCGCGCGAATGAGTATGTGACTGTCATTCATTTATTCGTCTGTATTCTTCTTACGTAGTATATACAACATGCGTATGTTTTATATACATCTCATCTTCATAGATGTGTGTAGAAATTTATTTGAAATAGGAGAAAAAAATTAGAAGGATAAACCAAGACGGTAATTTTATTGTCGGCCGAGAACATCCTTTTCTCTTTTACTGTATGCTTTTATTTTTTATTCTCATCAGAAAACTGATATCGTGCTCTCTTTGTTATATATTTAAATATTCTTTCTTAATATTTACAAATTTTATTTAAAATCTTTACGACGCAAGCACGTTTTTTATATAAATTACATGTGTTTAGTATATGCCCAATTTTTATAAATGTATGCAGAAATTTATTTGAAATGAGGAGGAAATAATTAATTCTAAAGGAATATTCTAAAGGAGAAATATTAAAGGGATAAACCAAGAAGATAATTTTATTTTTTATTATCGATTAAGAACATTCTTCTTGGCTTATACTTTTACTTTCTTTTTCGTCTGAAAATTTTTATATCATGCTCTGTTACATATTTAGATATTTTATTAACATTTACAAATTTTATTAAAGATATTCACGATGTAAGCATACTTTTTATATATATAATTGTATTTTGCATATGTTTAATCTTCATAAATGTATGCAAACATTTATTTGAAATAGGGAGGAAATATTAGACGGATATACCAAGAAGGTAGTTTTAGTCGATCAAGAATATTCTTTTCTTCCTTGCTTATGCTTTTATTTTTTACTTTCATTCAGAAAACTTGTATATCTTATTCTGTTACGTTTTTTGATATTTTCGAGACATTTATTAAAGACATTTGCGAAGCAAGTATATAACATATAAATTACGTATTTTGCATATGCCTAATTTTTATAAATATGTGTAAAAATATGGGGGGAAAATTAGAAAGGTAAGAAGATAATTCATCATTCTTTCCTTTCTTTTGCCTTCTACTTTTTGTTTTCACCAAAAGAACATTTACGTTTTGCATTGTTACAGAGTTACAAACAAAATATACTTAAACAGATATAAATATTACAAATTTATAAATGCATTCTTAACATATATAAATTTGATCAAAGACACATGCATTGTGTTGTTTATATAAATCGTGGGTGCATACCTGCTGCGTTATCGATGCGTGCACGGGCAGTCGCAGTAATCGCCGGCCACCTGGACCGCGTGCCAGATTTCGTCCTGCCACCTCGATCGCGCCGCCGTTTCCTCCAGCCAAGACACGTTCACGTGCCTGACGGTTCGCGGATAGTCCGCATAGTCCTTGCAAAAGGAAAAAAAAATTAAGTTTCACGATCGTGTCTTACGTGGATATTATCGGAAAGTTAGTTTCGCCTTCTTCCTTCACCGGTGTAAGAACCAAAGTAAAAAGTGGAACTTTATCGAACAAATTTAATCAGCGTAATGCCTCGATTATAAGGGGATACCCCTTTCTCTTTGTTCCACATTCTTTTCCGAGTATATCCAGTGTCTTAGAGAATTATTATCCACGTTGCGCGAGGACGCTTTAAAATTATTTGATAAAATTATTTATGTTATAATAAATAATATAAATAATAATATAAATTTATTATTTATAGTATTATTATAATTATATATAAACATAATTAATATATATTTATATATATATAATATAAATGATTATGTACACAATACATTT
>QKQZ01047111.1:0-17708 GCA_003595255.1 Solenopsis fugax
AGATGTAGAAAGAAATAATATAATAGTTTTTCGATGAATACATTTGAAAATAGCCCAATTTTTGAATGTTTTAAATTTTACGAATTACAACGAAACAAAAATATAAATTAATACAAAATATTATATTTTTGTTTCGTAAAATTTAAAACATTAAAAAATTGGGCTATTTTCAAATGTATTCATCGAAAAACTATTATATTATTTCTTTCTACATCTTCTAGAGAATAATCCGTTAATTAAACAGCTGTTTCTTTAAGATCACATTAATGCGATCATTAGACCGTTGTTTCCGTGCCCACTTTCTACACGATCTTCTCTCCATGCTTGATTGTGCATCCCGTTTTCGAGATTGGAGATCCTTTTGCATCGTCGATCGCGAGCATCGAAGTAACTTCCTGATTGGTTCGAGCCCGATGCCCAACCGCTTTCCGATCGACCAATAGCGGCGCCCGTTTTGCACTCGGGGTTAACGCATTCGCGATCGTTTGATGTCATTACGCAAGATCCACGATGCCACGATACGTACGATGGAAGGGACAAGGATTGGCAAGGAGGGGCGAGGGGAGAGGGGAAAGGGCTCGCAGGGTAAATGCAACGGACGCATACCATTGCGCGAGCCGAACTTTTATCCGTGATCGAAAACACGCATCGTGTGCATCTTTTTTCGATTCCGTCGAAATGATGCACCGGCCGGCTGATTGATACCGGCTGCACCCGGTCATGAATTCGCGGAGATAAGCCATGAATTACAGGGAAATTTCATACCCAAATTCCATCCCGCCCTCGGCTAGCAGGACGGTCCATTTTATTCTCGATTATTTCGAGGACAGAACCTAATATTAAAAATTTGATTTCATAAAATTAAATGACCTAATTCTATTTTATTCGAGGATGCACGAGCCATTAACCAAATAAACGATCTTTCGTACTTTAATTGCCATTTCTATAATCTTCTTACCGTACGGCTTATGTTCGCCGTCGAGAGGTACGGAAGCAAAACTTGAATCCTTCCAGATTGAGGAAGGAGCGTAATCTTATCCTACATACCGAGCATATTCGTTGCATTCAAAAATGAGACAAAAGAATCAGTTGCTGTACTACTCACAAAATTGTTATTTCTGCATTGAACACAATGCGGCATTAACGAAGTAACGGCGGAATTATAGAATTCAATTCAATCCAATTATGCAAACGGCACTTGGTGAAGTTTCTTATTAGCTGTCTTGGGAAAGAAGACGGGGTGCTTATTTACCATCTGTGCTACCAATCGAACGTTATTAAGCTGCACATGTCAAAATTGCGTTGTCAGAACGCACGGGGAGCACGATCTTATCGAATTAATTCCGAGAGACCGCGCGTAATTCCCGCAGCGCGAGCTGTAATAACATTGTACACCCGATACGTATCTGCGACTGATGAGCGCGTAACGAGGCAACGACTTTGAAGAAGATATTTCTTTAGTTAGCAGATAATCCAGGTCACTTAGAGTTGGCACCCAGCTCGTTTGCCAGCGGGAAACGGCCCGAGGCGACGAATATGACGCGCGCCGCGTTGATACGGTTATAAAGAGCGGTGTAAAGGTCTTATAATCACCCGAGACATTAAAGATTCTTAATCGCCAGGCGAGCATAAACGATGCCCGGATGAATTTCGTTCCGATCGGTAATGAGCCGCCGTTCGCAAGCGCGAGCGTGAGGAGTTTATCACGGGGCTAATTGAGTGAGCGATTATCCGTACTCCTCTCGCCCCTTCGGCCACGTCGCACGACGATTTGCGTAATAGTCCGGATCGTATTCGCTGAATAGCTGATACACCCTTCGTGCACTGTACGTATGCGTACGAGGCGCAATTTCCGAGCGGCCAAATTAAGCGATCTCGTCGCTTATTACGCGACAGTTTGTATCGAAGCGACGAGCGTCAATAAATACCTTAGAAACTATTAGCATATACATGAGGCACTTAAAAACCTAAAATGCATTGAAATAAAAAAAAAAAAAACGCGAAAGATCATTTCGAGGAGATTTTTGTGAACAGTGGAAACTTTTTTGTCTTTAATCATATCTCTTAGAAGATTGGAATACGAAAGCCATTATTAGAAAATATTATTTAACAGTTAGACAATCGGGTAATTAATAAAATGTAAAATCATCTGTCTTTAAAAAATCATTTAGTTAATGAATCATTCATTCTTTAAACATAGAACAATATTAGATTGTTAAAGATATAGATTTCTAATTAATTAAATAAATATTAAGTAACATAAAGTCCTAAAATTATTATTTATTCTGTCGATTTTGTATTATTAAAAAATCGAATATATTGTATTAAATATTCAGAGCTTCTATTCCTGATTTCTTTGCCATTCTGAAAGGAGATTGTTTAATGCTAAGTTTATTAGAAACGTTATGATTTATTTATCATCGACGCTCGGGATATACGCGACATAATTTTACGATGGTGGAAACTGACGAACCGAATAATAGTGCAGAAATTTTGAATTTCGAACTCTTTGACCACGCGTCAGCATAAATCCTCAACGAACACGGTAGACCCGAACAGAAAGGGGTCCCTTATACCGCCTGTAATTTTCATGTCCCTGTCAATGCATTAATTAAAGCGGCATTATAATCGCGTCCTGTAATCGCGACAACGACACATCCCGAGCTTACAACCAATCATCGGTGTTCCACTTTCAGTAGAGCTGATTTCACGCACAGATGAGATCTTGCGTAAAAATCGAATAGTTCTACTCGATAATAAAAAAATGTATTCTAAATTGAAAAAGGGGAACAAAGAATTTTATCATAAAGACATATGGTTCAATAACATATGTCTTCTAATCTAATGCACAATTTCTAAAAATGTGAACAGAGACGATTGATCTTTTTTATCTTTCTTCAAAAGGAAAAATTAAAATCTCTTTAAGAAATGGCCTACATAAGTTTTTAATGATTAGAAATTAGGTTAATAACGCCATTAGCTTTTATAGAAGAAAAAGATTCATTTAAAAATCGATCTCAAATCCAGCTATGAAAGATACAAATAGCACATGGAAAATTGATATAAAATTAATTATAGTTGATTGATTATAGAAATCTTAAGAACAAATTTTGATCATAAATATCAAATACAAATAAGACGGATTATCAAGCGCTCCACATTCACACTGATCATTAGACCATTTTTTCTTCGCATACATTGATGATCTATTTTGTATCAAAGAGGCAAGAGCTTAACTATCTTAAAAGACGACTCTAAATCTCATACGAGCCTGGCCACACTGCTTGGCATTTTCATTATAGCAATAATCGGAATACTACTTTTTAACGATGTCTTCGAATCTCGGGAATTCGCCTGAGAGCAAGGAAGTGTGGGCCATTAAAAAAGCGAACGACATCGAGAGTCGCACAATTTATGGTGTGATGTATCCTCGCGCAATCATTCGTGCACCGGGCAGGAAAAAAAAGAAGTTAGTCGAAACACGTGCGGATATATAACACGAGTCGATCAGTCGCGCCAGCTTTATGCAGATAACGAGGAAGATTCCTTTGAAGTAAGAACGAGAAATTAAGCAGGTATAATATCCAATAAGGAATGATCGCAATTTAAACGCTGTTTCGAGAGCATACGGTACTGGCTATTAATTTTTATCAAGTTATATAAAAAAAGATAGATTATCATCAGAAAAAATTTACATTATTCTGTCTAGACTTCATGTAATATTCATCATTTAAGCAATTTCTTTTCTTTAGAAAATAAATTTATAACATGCAATTTATTGGCAATTATTATTATTATAAAATATTTAATTATTATAAGATAATTATTATATTGTATACAAAAATTTTTAAATTAATTTATGTCTTCATATATAAATCTCTTTCAGTCTATATTCTCTTTTTTATCCATGAAATAAATTTTTTTTTATTCATCTTTGTAAAAATATGATAATGTTATCGTTTTGCTTGTTCAAATAGATGACACCGCATTTTCACTAAATGACTAAATCATCGAGAAGCCGATTAAAAAATAATCATATTAAAAAGTAACTTCCAACTAGCACTGATGGTGAAACGGAAACGATAAACGTGATACACCATCAATAAATCTCCCCGGAACTGCTTAAGAAAATAATAGATAAGTTTAATTATGAATGCAATGTTATAATTGATGAGAAAAACGGATTCGGGCGCTATTCGAACGACGGTCTATCTCTCGTATGCTACCCCGACTTTTAACACGGTCGTTATGTACGCATGCACGCATTATTTCTAGAATATCCGGCAGTGTGGTCGTTAAAACGGTAATCAACGTGGCTTGAGTTCGCGGTTCGTCGCGAAATGAGGAGATATTTATGCGCCCGGAGCGCGCTCGTGCGATCACGAAAAAAGAATTCATTGAAAGCCGATAACGATCTACAGCAGCAAGACTATAGTCTGATTAAAGACCTACGTCAAGCGCGAAGAATAAAAGGATAAGTTAATAAAAGGATAACATTTTATTTATTTTTTTTTTCGATCACAATAATCTCGTTCCGTTACTAATAGCCGGTACACTAATGGATGAATAAATACGCTCGATCAAACACGTTCGCTGTTACACTTGCTGCTATAATTCTCTTTTTTTTTTATAATCCGGTTAAAGCCTCTGGATGAAAAAATCGCAATAGCTTATAGCACGGTTAGATCATAGTATATCTCTTCTCATGATTGCCATATGGTCGTCACACCATCAGGTAACTGTTTATTACTTTAATCAAAATTTATGCAGCTATCAAAGACAAAGATTGTTTAAAGATATTCATATTTATAGTATCTTCGTTCTGTTAATTAAATATGTATGATTTTGATTATTTGATGTATATATATTTGTTACGTACAATCGAAACATTGTAATTTTATGACTCGTTCTTTCTAATTATTGAATCAATTTGGAATCTATTTAATACATGTATCTGGGTGTTGAACTTTTTACAAAAATATTACTATTTTGACACAGTTTAAAACACGCACAAAAAATCATTTATTGATTAATAAATAACTGATATTAATAAATCGTTGTTAATCTAAATTTTAAGACGGACATAAACAGTTGAGCGAAGCGGTAATTGGTGGAGACTTTTCTCTTTCCCCAAGCGCGACATCGTCTGCGCATTCGAGCGGAATTTTTTCGAGTTTATTAGAATTCTCCGTAACAGGTGCCCGAGGCTGCGGCTCGGTGGTGCATCACGATGTTCCGAATGACCGGCAGCATGCGTGACATACCGCAAAGGTAAGAAATGGTTAAATCTAACTTATGGACGCGGCGGAAGTCTACACTTTTCAGTCGGATACTGCCTACAACGGTACGGAAATTATGCTGGCGGCGCGGTTCTGAGGCAAGGAATTCGCCGTTTACGCTTCACGAACCGTCTTATTTTCTTCCGTCGCCATTGCAATCTAGTAGAGTTTTATTCCGCATTTAACGTCACATAAAACTCATGCTAATCAACTTAACTCGGCACTTTAAAGTAAGAAAAAATTTCATACAAAAAGAAATTTATTCCTTCATAAAATTTTGCAAATAAAAGCCGCCATGTTTATGTATGTTCATTTCCATTCGTTGTCAAAATACAATGTTTTAGACAACTATGATCGACTATTTTAAAAATATTTAGAATAACTTTTACATTCGTTTATTTTTAATGTACGAATATCTACAATGTTGCCGTATTTAAAGCAACGGTAAACTGTAAGAATCGGTAAAGACCGGAATCATTCGCTGACTTATGCACGCGTGAAGAGTATGCACTCCACTTCAAGCAGTCACCTGTGTCTTCTCAGGGGCGTTGCGCTTGCAGCACGTCCGTTTCATTGACGTTTTACGCCGAGGACGCGTATTCCGAGAAGACGGGCGTTTCTGGCACAGTGATGCACAACTCACATTCCAAATAAAAAAAAAAAAAACTTCTACAATCTTTTTCTTCAATTTCTGATTAATACAAATTGAAAATTAAAGAGTTTGACAAGATACGAGAAAAAAAAAACTATTCGTTATTTAATTTTAAATAGATATTACACATTACACGTAACTTGCTGCTTGGAACGTTCTGTAATGTCACGATATTACTGCAAATTGATTAGTTCCGTTTGCCTACCGAGGCAATTTAATAAATCTCCACCTCACCGCCGTTCAATAAAGTGCAATTTAGCGATTGATTGCATGAAAATTGTGCATCACTGGCGCGGTATGTGACACGTGACAAACTACTAGTCGATTCATACGAGTATACGATCTTAGGCGTGTACCTTTCAATTATCTCCGGCTACGTACGCTAATTTATTTGACATCGGTAATGCGGTCTCAGAGCTTAGGCGTCCAGAAAGCGTTAGTGGTATCGCGGAACCAATGCCATAGAGATGTCCTGCTGCTTCATTCCAACAATCAACATGAACAATCATTGGCCGATGAAGTTTCTTAACGGAATGGGCGTAACGGGTACCGGATGAATATCATTGTTTAACATCCGACAAGAAACAATGACTGCTGGTTAAACGATAGGTTTTAACCAAGGTTTTAACGGATAGGAAGATAAAACGAACACCGCTTAATATTTTCAACCAATCCTTGCGATTATGTATGAAATATTATTTGTGCAGGATTCTCAATTACTCGTTAAGAAATGTATATCTAATAATGAGTAAGTAATCAATCTAATCGATATTTAACGCTAGGTAATTAATCAATCTAATAAACGTCTAATAATAATTCAGCTATCTTCGCGGTGATTTGACAGCCATAACAGAAAAGGTAACTATCGAAATTGATTACGGTGTAAATGAGGCAATGTCGGCGACACGGGCGCAATTATATAAGTTTCTTTTTCGTCGATATATTAGCGCTTTATTACATCAGCGATCGAGCCGCGCCAGGTAGCAGCGGTGCGCGTGTAGGCTTATCGAACCATAGTGAAACTCACTACGCCAGCGTAATAAGGTCCATTAATTAATATTTATGCCCTGCCCACGTGCCCATGACGCTTCCTTTGCGTATATATTAATTCTAACGCGGTTGCATCCGCATTATTCACGCACCGCGTCTTATTAAAAACGCGGCTCTTTTTACTGGGAGAAAGAAAGAGAGAGAGACAATTTCGTTTTTGTTTTTTTTTTTTCCTTTTGATATAGCTTCTCGTCGTTCTGGATTTAATAACCTTCGTTTTGTCGATGCGTATCTCCGTCCGAAATAACTTCATCTCGCGATCGCTCGTTCCTTCCCGCTTTTCTTATCCACCCTCGATCGTAATTATCGATTCGGCTACTTCAATGAAAGTCTCGAAACTTTAGAAGAGACGATGAAGTATCATATGTATGTGTAAGAATGTATAAGTAACAATTAAAAAATATTTTTTTTTAACAAAACAAAACATGTTTTACGCGATTGTAGATTAAAAAATCATCTTTATCATTTGCATTCGGTTTTTTCGATAGATATTTAAAATCAGAATGAGGGATATCTTACGTAATAGACAGAAAAAAGTCTCTTCTCTAGAATTTGAATACTCAAGTTAAATTTATTTGTCGGGACTAATTACGAAAACAGCTAGTAGCCGCTGATCGAGATAATGAGGATGTTCCAAGTATTGCATAATAAACAACAGCGAACTATGAGTACGTTGCCATTCCGCAATTATGCGCTCATCGGTGTATATATATGTATGTGTGTACAATAATATAAAAAAGCATACATGTGCGTACACGTTCATATTGATCATCGCGCCGTGACGCTCGCATTAATGCGCTCGATTCCTCGGCTTTTCACGTGCTCTTTCCTGCTTATCGAGACGAATACAAACCATTCAAGAGAATGTAAGTAAACGTGAAAACGAAATGAATGAATAAAAATCGTTTGAACAAAAATATTTCTTTCTCACATTCTCACGTTGATTTAGATAAAAGCATAATGGAATCTAATGATAAAACATAAGGGAAAATTTATTCCAAATTTGTCAATGAAAAATTTTTGTCAAAATAGATGAAGCGATATAAAATGTTAGGTATTTGGGATCTCTATATATGCTACTTTTGGAGCATGTATAGAGACTGCACTATATGATAAATATCCGTGGCAATAAGATTCATTTCCGCCGCCTGTAGCTCAGATCGAGATAACAGGATCGTAAAATATCGTTCATTCTGCGCATCTCCTTCTGTACATTGTGGATAAACCTGCTAACAGGCGCGCACTTTCCGTTTCAACTAGTCTAGTCTCGATGTAAATGCATGTGCTTTATTATACCGCGGCGGATACACGAAGGTGCGGTGTACGCTGACTAGAAAATGAAAGGGATTCCGCCGAGAACGATAGCGAATCAGTCGAGAGAGCATAACTCCAGAATAGAGGATTATTTACACGCAGGTGGAGGAATAGTTGCAGCAAGGAAAAACATATCAGTAAATCGTGATAATTAACGCTGTTATTAAAATCAACGGACATATTGTGTTAACTTGTTTCTGCCATTCTAAATATCTATCGAAAAAGTCAAATGCAAATGATAAAAATGATTTTTTAATCTATGATAGCAATCTTACTGTATATAAGTTTAATTAAAATATATAATTGCATGTCTCACTAATGTCATATTTAATTAACTTATTTCTTTAATCATCCTCTGTATAAGATTTTTATGTCTTCCGTGATAATGCTTGTTAGTTTCTTTTCTCTCTTTCTAGTAAAATATGAATACAATTAAAAATACTGACATATGTTATCGTTATGTTATGTGCACTTACGAAAATATCCAACAACGATACTTTTTTTCTAAAAATGTTTTATCTAAATAATATATTTATTAATACGATAATTAAACAATAAACAAATTAAATAAGCAAATGTGTCCCGCTGATCGTTAGATACGTTAGATTTATTTGATGTTTTGCCGTCATAATTCATCGACATGTTTACCGCGTATGATACTTCACTATCACGTGCTGGGATCATCATTCGCGATCGTTAATCATGCGCCTGTTTTTTTTTTTTTTTTCATTTTTCATTTTTAGTCTTTCGATGAAACTCCGAAGTGCATTGTGCACGCTGCACCGCACATGTTGCAGCCACGACAAAAAGCCGTAATTACGAACAGCTTAACAGTTCTTTGATCTTACGCGCCGTCAATTGAAAACTTGTTTTCTCCCTTATTCTCGCGAGATCAGAATGTTGTCGGGCATCGTCGATTTGTTGATTGGAATTTTTCCGCGCGCCCTTAACCGCGACTTTAACACCCCATATGGCGAGCACGTTAAGCGAACAACGCGCAACTCGGCATGTTTCATGAGTAGCTACATTTTAATAGTCCCGACACGTGAAATCTCGTTGATTTATCAAAGCTCTTCCTCCGCTACCGACGGACACACGCACGCGCGCGCTTAGGCTCGCAGAACAGAACGAAGTCGGACGCCGTGATTAATTAATCGCCGCTAGTTCATCAATCCACGCCGACACTCCGGTAGCTAACGTTGCTGGCACGAGAAAAAGTTCACGCGAAAGTTACAACCGCAGTAGAATTTGTAGAGAATGCGTAGTGCCTCGTATGTAAACCTTTGTGTAAATTAATTCGTGATAAATGACGTTGTTCACGCTGTAATATTTATAGTTTATAAATTTTAATATTCAATTTCCGCTGAATATTTAGTTTCCTTCATAATTAATTTTCCTTACATTACTAAGCCTTGTTAAGATTATTATAACGTTAAATACCAGATATAATATTTATATAACCTTTTACAACAATGACCGATTGAAGTCGTTTAATCCCGAATTCATAGCTTTTTTTCTTAAGACTTTCTATAAATGTAAACACATTAGGTTTAATATCAAGTTATTATCAGATTAAATTATTCAATTGATGTAGAATTCTTTCACACGTATTATAAAATTCTATCGTTAAGCCTTCGACATCTTTATGACGGAGCAAACGAGCTCCGTCCTGTGATTAAAGAGTCTCGTTAGGCACTTCACGGGTAAAATAATGCACACGCCGCACGTCAATGAAATTCCGTAGTGCGCGTGTAATAAAAGCAAAATCAAGATTTGCAATGGGGTCGGGGTTAATAGCATGTCATGACGACGCGCACTTTCATTCTCGCGAGTGAGCTCGCGCACGCAGAAATAAGAGTACTCGAAGAAAGAGAGGAAGAAAGAGACAACACGCGTGTAATGGCCCCGGTAATTAATCCATCACCGTAGTAGCGAACTTTGTAATTACTCATCGTTAATCACAATTTCGTAATTGCCTGGCCGATCGCAGGCGACCAGCGCGTATGCGCACCCCGGGTCTCGATATCGCGCGAGTAAACGAAATCAATCATCGAGTTTTCGAAGGCGCGTGATACGATCTTTAATTCCGTACGATAGATTTTTCCGATACCGCGCGGTTAATAATCAATGCGTAATTATGACAAGAGCGGATGAAGATTTTTTTACATTCTTTGCCGGGCAGCTATATATTTCATATTTATTACGCATAATTGTAATATTATGAAAAATATCCGAATTAAAATATTTGAGAAAAAAAATTGCGAAATGCGGATCGACATAATGAAGGAGCAAGTAATGTGATTATTGTTAGTACCTAATTGCTAACTTTCTGCTCGCGTAGTGTATCTCTTAATAACAATTGTACGTAATAATATGAACTGAACCGAATGTGTCAAGGCTAAGAGGAGCTTTCCGTTCTCATTTTTCAAACCATGAAGAAAGAAATCGTGAGAAATTTCGTGGAAAACAAGCTGCTATTTATAGAAATAGTTAATACAATAGAAAGATCGAACAGATTCTCAGCTAACTAAAAAAGCAACATAGATATGTAATAACTAATAAAAAATTAAATTTTGATTGTATTTACATATAAAGTTACGATAATATATAATTATATTTTCTATTTAGTTCATCATCATCATAACGTAATATTCACCCACAAAAAATTAATATTCATAAAATAATTTAAAAAAATAAATATTCTCAATAATATATTTTATAATTATTATTAAATATAATGGAAATATAATTATTATTAATCTTAATGTCACATAAAATTCTGCTAATTTTTTATTCCTCAGCTAATTATCTCACCTATTTTGATTATTATCGGATTTTGCAATCATATTTAAACCGGTAGTTTATTACATATAATTCTATTAAAAATATAACAAGATATACGTGTATAAAGTCATAATATATCCTTGCTTTCAGGTTTCCACCTATTAATAAGTTATTAAACTCTCAAGATGCTATTAAATCTCCGTAAATTGTATCACATAATTACGTTGCTGAATGAACGAGATGCAGAATATTTAACACTTTCCAAGTGAAAGAATATTTTACAATTGACTAATCGACTAATGTGAATCTAACGTTGAGTCTTCTGGTTTAAATTTTTCAATATATTGTGTTCACATTTCTTTTTTCGAGTTCTTATTCTTGATATGTATATTAAATGTACATCGATATGCCTAGAATTATAGTTTTTTTTAATTAAGAAATATAAATAAGAGATTTAATTTTCGCTATCCTGTTTTATCTACGTATGTACGTATACGTCAATGTATGTGAATTTATTTCTTAGTTTTTGCTAATCCTAAATTAGATTATATCTTAATTGCTTCCACTTTTTCTTAGACATTTACATCATTATTCGTAAAAAAAACCGCACAAAAACTACGCATGGCTACGTATACATGACGAATAAATGTATGCGATGTTCGCAGTATATTGAGCCGGTGTGGGATTCACCAAACCTAAATGACTGTGCAGATCAGTCATCCCTGCGGGAGGGATGACGGGGGCAGCGAGTATTTAATGCTGTTGGAATTGGCTACCAGTAGTCGGTACCCAATAAATAATAACCGTTGAATATTATGTCAGGCCTTCTTCGACTTTTTTTCCAAGCCAAAACTCTCGCGGTCGAGTGCGGTAGTAATACTTCATGCGAACCATCTGACGCGTCTTAAAGAAGACATCGATATTGCCACGAGCGATAAAATCGCCGAATATATATTACTTACTGAAATATGTTATAGCGTGCGACAGTGTGTTTCTCTGACGGCAAATATCATTTTGGATAAGCGAGATAAAGAGATCTCTCATTTCCATGATCCACTAAATAGTGGAGCATGTCACTTTGGCGCATAAAAAACGGGATAGATCAGACGAACCATTATGGGAAAAAATATCAGCGTGCTTCTAATAGCCGAAGAATTATAGATGCAACGGATAGTACGAGATAATACGAGAGAAATAATTACATATTCTATATTATTATTAATTCTTGTTCTGATATTATTCGAGAGTTTTTTAACTAATTTTTGAAATCGGAACCCTTCTAAAAATATTTCCATTACTACTTACTATGGCAGGAATAAAATAGATATGTGCGTGTGCACGGAAGTATTGTCGCCTAACATCTAATAAATTCAAAAGCGTGACTATGAAAATTTCTGATTTGAAAAAAATCATCTTGCGTTATCTTTTCTTTCTCGTGTCCCTAAATAACTGGTAACCGCGACAAACGTGTTGTTATACTCGCAAAAGATAGCACGACGGACGCAGCATTCATCGTGTGTATTGTCACTCTTTCCGTGCTGACGAGCGATAAATCTACGTTCGAACGCTCGAGCTTTTGACTTCTCATTCTGGTCACATACGCGTCGGGAAAATTCGTACAAAATAAGCATGCAACGCACAATACGAATCATTACAGTGCCAATTTCTTTTTCCACGGTAGGCATTTACAGCTTTCGTATGGAAATCGGTAGTAATAGGAATAATTTTACACAATGTAAAAGTAACGTTATAGAAGCTAAGTCGGACTGAGTCTCAAGCAAATTTCAGATTTTCTGAATTAAATCGATTGCAAACAATTGTAAATATCAAATAGATTCTCAAAATCTAATTATTAAATAGTCATACCTCACGGTTGAATTTAATCAAGTTTTTTTAATAAAAATGCGATTATAAAACAGCAAGAGAGCATAGTCAAATGCTCTCCTCCGATTTTAATAAGCTTTCGATATGTTGTTAAAATATAGACAGAAATAATAGACACATAATTTTTTATTGCATTCTCTCACATTAAGGAGATGAAACTTTTTTTTTTAAATATCAGTTTTTTTTCCCGAAAAGAATGTCGAAATTATAAAAGATAGAAAAAATGTTTATAATAAAAGTTGAATGGTTTGAAGAGTACCTTCTTTATAATAATAAAGTTTTTTTTTAATTTTTATTGAGAAAGCATTTTTTAATTTTTATTTTAAAAAATTATCTTTATCATTATTATATCTTATCGTGCGAGAAAGCACTCATAAAAAAATATGTCTTATTTTTATGTATACTTAATCTAAGGCTTATTAAAATCAGCGGGGGACCCTTGATTGTGTCCCCTCGTAAGTAGTCCAAATGATCCGCTCCAGTTAAAGTATTAGTTCACATTGCTCGTTTTTCGTAGCGAATGACGCGAGATAATCTCGCTGATAATAAAGCGTCAATATTGCCGTAAGAGCAGTCGAGCGCAAAGCGAGAAAATCGAAACCGTGGAATGCAAGACGCACTTCATTGCGTCGTCGAAGACGAGAGAGTTTGAGATGCTTTTCTGCATCGATTTTGTTTTTCCGCGGGTTCCCACGAGAGACCGTGAAATCTATTCAAAGGTACGTTCCTAGTGACGTGCGTTCAGGATCGCAAGACGATACGGAAGTCATCGGTACATTATTCGCGCTAGTAAATATTTCCTGTTGTGTGTTTTAATAATAATAAAATGCGTTACGCGAGCTTGGTTGCATCGCTTTCGGCACGGCGTAAAAAAAATTTATCCTCGAAAAAATACGACGTGGAAAATACATAAAATATCCTTGATGAGAGAGATCCTTAAATCTCTTGTTGATTACGTGTCTCGCGAATTAAGTTAGTGCTATTCACACAGGCGGCGTCGACTGCATTCTATGGGATATTTATGGAGATATAATCATTCGAACATGATGCAAACGCAGTCGCATTAAAATCAAACGAAGGGACACACGCGGAAGGGAGACCTGCGGTTGGAAGGAATGAGGGAAAAAAAATTCGTGATCAACGGAACCGTGGTAGCTAGCGATTTTAACGAGATCTCCAGCCAGAAATTTGATTACGGGTTCATGAGGGAACGAAAGCCTCGCGACCAACTGTTTTTAACTGTTTTCGGTCACAGTTTACTGCCACTTCCCAGGCCGATTAACATTTCTGGGCGTAAATAGCAGCCGTTCAAAACAGGAGTTTACATTGTACTTTATACGATTGAGATAAAACGTGGATAATTTTCAGAAACTTTGCACATATATTAATGATAATATTCCTTTTAAAATTATCTGTACTGGTCTAATACTTATAAATAACTTAATTCAATAAATTAATAATGACAGAATTTAACAGATGTGTGATACAAGAAACACAAGCAACATATTAATTGATTTTAAACTATAGAACTAATTTTTAATTCTAATGTAACGGATTCAGAAACACTCACACTACTCGAATAAACTTTCGTTCTCGATAATTGTGTTTTCCACTTGTGAAATGATATTCGCGATGCATCAGACAGGTTTAAGACTCACCGTCGAGGAAGTTGTCGGAAGAATATACGGAAAACGAACGAAAGAAGCAATAAGATTGAAGAAGTAGTAAGACCAAGATCAAGGGAACTGGAGCACCGGGGCGTGCCGTCCAGACAGCTACCTGTTCTATTAGTCAACGAAGAAACCTGCTCAGCTAAGATTGCTCCGCAATATATCGATGTCTCGCTCGTCTTATTCTATGGGAATAAAGCGGATGTGTAGGTACGACGAGTCTACGCGGCCTTGCAAGGCCATTTCTATGCACCGCGAGATCGGAGATCACACATGGGAGATCGTTTCCTTGTCCGTAGTCGAGAATAACGACGAAAAAATTTCAGGACTCTCGAAAAATACGTCATCACCGTGAATCTCTTACAGATACCCTTTTCGTTATTTCGAATTTATTTTACGACGGATTTAAGAAATGCAGAGCTAATTAGCCGAAAATTGGAGGGACTGATGGGATGTTTGGTGTTCGGTATCGATACAAACATCGTGACTTTTAAAGATTCTGATATAATTTTGAGGTGTAATTGCACGGAGACCGTTGAGTTTCTTTCCTCCTCGCTAAAATCATTATCAGACTAATAGGATAATAAAGTTTAAAGTCAGACGATCTATTTGGTTTGATAATCTAGAACCACAATAAAATATTAGCGTCATAGCGAAATAAATTTGAAACATGATTTTGAAACTTATACCAAGGTGCTGAGATTATAAGTTTCACTAATTAACGATCAAAATGTATTCCTATACAAAATTCTCGAAAATATTTATCTTAAAGGTGAAATCTAAACATTAATCGAGTATCCGGAGAAGGAACTAATTATATCTACATTCGATAAGAAAATAATTATTCATTCCAGTATACAACGTATAAAAAAATGTTTAATTAAGACTGATATTACTCATATATTTTTTCAAATCGAATTATATGGAGCTATTACAAAATTATCATTTGTTCTCTTCTTCAATCTTTTTTCAATCTAAGGAACGTTTTAGAAAATTTAAATTACAATTATAAAAAAAATTCTGTTTATCTGTATACATGTATAATTATAAAAATATATTTATGCACGCGTTAAAAAAAATGTATATGTACGAAAGAGCATTATGTGACGATAAAAAATATTCTTCGCACGTTTCAGCCTTGAACTGGGACATCAATCTGGGGAATTGATGACGGTCGTTCTAAATGAACGAAGTAATATACGAAATTTCACCAACTGATATGGAATAATGAGTTTGCAATATTAAAAAATGATTGATAACGGTATTGTAATTGGACACGATTGATCCCATGTCAATTTTTCAAAGAGCAAGTTGTACGAGTTGGTAAATCTCAATTATCGTTGACAACTTGTCATATGTAGGCTCTTGTAAACTTTAGTTATGGCAAAGCAGCCATAAAATGATAATTGAAAGAATTGGGTGAAGACAAAAAAATCTCTTCAATTTATCGCGGTTTTTTTTTTAATATTACGACAGTTTTATTATTGCTACGTAAATCGTTTGCACGGCCTACAATAAATTTAATAGAATAATTGCAATGAAAAATTTGTTCTAATTTTTGTTTTTCGACAAAAAAGTGAACTGGTGTATAAATAAGGAGCAGATAATTTTATCATTGAAATCAAATAAAATATCAATTAGAGAAGAGAGAAAGAGATAAAGAGAGGAAAAGACAACTTGACTAACCTGTTAAATATCAGCTAGATACAGCAGGCCATGTGATAAGTTTCATCGATGATCGTAGACACTACAGCCAGATCAATGATCGATGATCCTCGCAGCACATGGATGCCGTCAGGAAAGATAAAGCGCGTAGGTGATTTTCCACAGAATCAGCATTTTAATAATCGCGTCGCGCACAATCGTCAGTTAATTTTCAAATTTAATTCACTGTTCCCCGTCACGATTTTTATTACTATTTCGGTAATCATTAAACGTCCGACAAGTCAATTAACGATATCTCAACGCACGCGTATAATTGTAGAAACCATTTCACACCGCGAAATTTATGATATCTTCAAGTACTCGTCTCAATGTTCACGTCAAAGTTTTCAAATTCGGAAATGAAGAATCGATCGCACCGTGCACTTTTCATGGGAAATTATCCGATTGCGATAGCAGGACTTGTACGTTCTTCACTTAAAAGAAGTGTTCGATTAATTGAAGAATCGACCACGAGTAAATCTGTAACTGAATCCTATTGAAGGCGGACCGTTGTGCAGCAGGTGCCACTTGCTTTAGGGAGGCAGACGATTTCTTCTTTTCTTCTTGGTTTACGTAAATTTAGACGGATCGAGATGCATAATTTTAATACGTTAGATCGTAGTAAAATTCGTAAAATCGATTCTCATTCGTGAAAATCTAATTGGTACGCGTTTATGGCTTCTTATGTCTCTTGTCGGAAATTGATAGTCGGATTTAATATGGCGATCGTACGTAGCCTCTCCTTTTGCTCATACATTTCTTCTCTCGCTAGAAAGAGGCGACATCGGCGATTAGGCAATACGACGGCAATTTCCAATAAAGCATCGACTCCGTCCTCGACCTCTTCTATTTGCTATTTTATCCAATCCGTCACGCAATGCCACAGCGAGCTGAATGTCAGCATCTCCAGACGAACCCTCTTAGAGATTTCCTCTTCATACTCCAACGGTACCATCAGAGCGGCGGCATAAGAGACAGAGTTTAAAATATTATCGTCGAGGTTTTCCGTCCTTCCGGGATCTCTCTCTCTCTCTCTCTCTCTCTCTCTCTCGTCCGCTCGGTCCAGAGAGTCCACTCGGTCCTTTGAGCCACGAATTTCAAGCGGTCCCCACAAATTGCAGGGTAGACGGCCGCCAAGGACGAAAGGGACCGTACTCCGGAGCAGCGTCGCGCGGCGGGGTGAGCAACGTGGAGAGACTACTACGGTAAGGTATCGTGGTGGATCCGTGCTGCGTGGTGGTCGGGTAGTTTGTGGCTGCGAGCACACAAGTCGGAGCCTACGACACGAGCTCGCCAGCTCGGCGGCGCTTCGCCGCTCCGTCTTCGTCCTTGCGGCGAGCGCATCCTTGTCGCTCTCGCTCGCGCCAGCTC
>QKQZ01047114.1:0-10510 GCA_003595255.1 Solenopsis fugax
GCGGCGGCGGCGGCGCGCTCCGTCGATTTATCAAACGCGACGTCGAAAGGCGCGACAAGCTGCCGCTTTCACCCTTTGCGTTCACGCCGCGGCTCAACAGGTGATAACACGAGCGAGACACGGTGCCGCCTCTGTCGGGATCTGGCACTTAATTAGCGCCGCCGATTGATCTTCTGCATTTCAGAAATGCAGAAAAACGAATCTGACTTGTGCAGCGCGGTACAAAATAGGACCAACTGCAGAGAACGTACATAAAACTGTATATTTCTGATTTATGGAGTAAAATATTAAAATCAAGTATTTTTTTAATTTGAAATTTAATTTCTGTTGAGGAAATAAGAAATTAATGATTAAAGAATTTTATGATACTAGAGATTACAGAAATTTGACAAATTGTGCTTCAAAATTGCACACAAATGCAAACAATATCTTCACTTCAATTGGTACTATATAAACTTTTCTTTAATAATCATAATGAAAGGTCACAGATGAGCTATTTGAGGATGTCAAACATATATTTTAATCAATAAAATTTAAATTCGGAACGTTTCGACTTTACTTAGTCATCATCAGCCTCGATTGAAACGTTCCTAATCTAAATTTTATTGATTAAAATATATGTTTGACATCTTTAAATAGCTCGTTTATGACCTTCCTTTACGATTGTTCTATTTTTAGACAACCGAACATTTTTAAATTGTCTTTAATAATTTTTATGGATACAATTAGTACGATACTCTCAATTTTTCGTACGCGTTGTATGAAACAATTTTCTAAAAAAAGTTTGAAGATTGTACTCTTGATATTTTTGACGTTACAAACGAATCGCTCAATATATAGCTATGCAGTCTATATTTCTCGTAGGTTGATCTATGAGAATTAATAGCCGAAAACTTTATGTGTCGTCGATTTATTGCAGTTGGTAACGCCACGTTGCGTTAAACATTTGTTCGAGTTTATAACAGCTATTATTTTTATGTTCGTTGCTTTCGTACACGCTGGAACGATCATCAATCATCGATACATCCTAGACACGAAAAGCAAAAGAGTGATACCTATACTTTCAAAGTTTAATACGTTACAACGATTAATGCGGTTCAATGAATTCATAGAGAGAATTGGAAGTCATGTTTTATATTACTATAAATTATTCGTCGATGATCGCCGAACGGCTATTGCCTCTACAAAGTAACAGGAAATTATTGATTAACGGGCAAATTTGTGTTTCTCCGCGCATAAATTTGTATCCTTTTTTTAAAGTAGCTGAGCTATGCGATGCCTCGACCACATTAAAAGTGATTTAATTGCACGTTTCCTAATTTCAAGCTATTCGACTTTGTACCGACGATATACCCGCCGTGAGAGAGCAACGAGAGACCGAGCGAACCACGATGACATTTGACGACGGTTTAATTTTACGATCGTTGGGTTTACGAGGCTCTCGAAAGTCGATTAGGAGAAATCACTCTTGGGCGGAGTCGCCGCGTTGCCCCGTGGTCTTAGTCTCCGAATTTAGGAAGAAAGCGCGGAACTCGCGGTGACCTTGGTATGTTACGACTTCCTCGGGTTTATGGCTGATACCGGGGTCCGTGTACGAGAAAAGTCGAGAGGTTTATGATTGTGGGAATACTTGTTCCTTGTGGTATATTAAATACAAAAAAAAAACGCTCGAATAAAATTCGACCGGAATTGGGGATTGGAAGGTAATATCGTATACGGCTTATCGAATATAACTACGTTGGATCCACATATTTATGCATTTCTGTTTTCAATAATTAGCTACCTTATTATATCCAGACTCCCTAAATATAAAGATAATCAAGAATCATATATATGTAAGAGAGAATATATCTTTGATGAATGTATATAAATCAGTATTTCTAGACGCATATTTATATTTTAGTTTAATTTTCTAAATATGGATCTGAATAAAATTCACTCAATCGTATACTCAGCGCTAGATTTAGATACTTTTTTTAGACACGTCGTTATTATCGTAGCCTCACGTTTCTGATATTTCTAAGTTATCAAATCTTCAAATTCTATAGATAATAACGTAACCTCGTTTACGCACAATTATCACAACTGATGCACCAATTTAATCAAGATTAAGCTTAACAGAAGTTTAAGAAAAGAATAAAAATCTCATTTTACAGTTTTATATTTTGTTGAGAGAGTACAACTACATTTAAAATTATATATATTAATAAGTCGTGAAAAATACAAATCTAATAGAATTTACGATAAGAAAACGTCAATGTCAAATTGATCGAGCAATTTATAGATAAGAGTACTACAACATCCTAAGAAACGGTCGAAAGGAATAAGAAAGAAACTGCCTGACATTGTTAGAAGCTACACGCCGATAAAATCCACGATGTCGGATCGTAGCTTCCCGTTTCGTTTCTTATCCCGTTCGGTACGCGCAGGATTAATGTTCCGAGAGCACAGGATGCCCGTTCGGACCACGTGCATCAATTGCAATGTCAAGCTATCCCTCCCCGCCCCCCCCCGCGTACAGATAGCGCGGTATCGAGCGGTGCAACCGCGAGCTCGATGTCTTCCGGGGCGATATGACCAGCCACGACCGCCTCCCGCCACCGATTTCTACTTCAACGACTTCGGAGATCCGCATTGAGACATTTCTGTCCGGCCGATATGGGCGGGATAACCCGCGTCATCGGGTCTCGGGGCCCGAGGTCGGGGCCCCGTTCACTTCGAAGCCGGAGTCAGATTCTCGGGCGGACTCCGTCGTCGTCGTCGTCGTCGTGTTGATATCCCCACGATAGCTCCATTGTTCGTGGACATTCGGGTCGTGTGCAGGCAGGTATATGCGCTCGCGCGGTCGGCCCGTCGCCGTCGCGACAGTTCGGGGTCACTTCCTAGTCGCCGGGACGTTTCACACCAGCGTGACACATCGGCGCGGCCGTACAGTCACGAATTCGCGTGACTGTACGGCCGCGGAAAATCACCGGCCGCACCGCCTCCCGACAACGGGACGAGATGCATCTCCGTTCCGATCGCCCATCGGTGAGAAATCTTGGCTTTCTCGCGTTTCACGTGTAGGCATGCACTCACGTGAGTGCCACGACTGCCACGCCTGCGTGTAAAATTCCCGGCCCAGCTAAGACAAGCCGAAAAAAATGTACATTCTAATCTTTAATAATTTGTTTTCTACGAGAAACTGTAATCTGTGGTTTTTATCGTTTGATTTGTAAATCACGTAGTTAAAATGCGTTTTTGTATCTATTACTTTTTACACGTAAATATTATACTTATATTATTATTATTATATTATTTATCTTGTAAACTCTGCAAACAGAAGAATTATATGAAATAATAAAAATGTTAAGTATCTTTATGTGCGAGATTTCCTTCACATTTTGTAAATTATATTAAAACCAAAATAAAATGTGTGTAATCTTCTAATGTTTTTAATTTGTTTTAACGAGATTAATAATATCTGCATACTATATATCCATCAAAAGCGTGATACGTTCCTGAAGTTATAAAAAAAATATATCGCGATATAGTTATCGATTTCTTTCTCAATATCAGGAATATAGCTAGCTAGGAAGTTACACAAGTATCGCTTTCTTGGAAAATTCGGTTTCTTGTGAGATAATGTTTGGATCGATTATCACGGTAACTATTTAAGTACAATGAATGTCTGTTCTTTGATACCCATCGCATCTGCTAAAAATAAACCTTGTTACTTATCGATTTCTACCCTCTATTTTTATTTCCGAGATATGTAAATTTATTCAACTGACTTGCCTGCACTGAGAAAAAAAAGTTGTTAACTTGACTAAATTTTTCAACTTGATTAAATTTCCTTAATTCAAGTATTTATGTATTTAAGTCAAATATATAAATACTGAAACTGAAAAAATTTAATCGAGTTGAAAAATTTAGTCGACAACTTTTTTTTCTTAGTGTATATGTACACGCTTTAGTTTGAAAATTAAATGACAGAAAATTTAAATATTCTTCTTAGCTATTCTCGGTAAACGATCCTTGTCGCTGTCGCTGCGTGTCGCACGAGAAAGTAACGTAAGAGTCTCCATGATGATAATGATACATAAGTATGCATATAATTGCTAAGAACTACGGAAAGTAATCGTGTAAAAGCTAAGCGATTAAACGTAACAAATTAAGCACTGCTCTTTAAATTAATGAGCACAAGCCAGATATAATTACCAAGTATAATCACCACGGGGTCTTTCGTATAATCCGTAGTAATTATAATAATCACTTTTCTCGTCAATCACCACGCTATTGCATACATTACACTACGAATTTCCGTAATGATTGCATTTTTTTTCCTTTTTTTTTCATGCGACCATGAAGATGGTTCGCACAGCCTTTAATACGATAGCCTTATTGTTTGTACACGTGAACGGGAAGTCGTTGTTTTCTTTCATTTTCGACGGGATACTTCCAAATGCGCAACTGACAAAAACTTCTTTGCCACATTCCGTGTGTATGTATGTGTATGTGCGTGTGTGTGTGTGTGTGTGTGTGTGCGCGTGCGCGCGTCTGTCAACATTTCGACGATTCCTTCGAAGAGTCCTCGCACATAAATCACGCCTTCGTTCGTACCTGCCATAATCTCCAACGTCGCCAGCACTTGTTCTAAGGAAATAGACTCGTCATCCCTTTACGACATGCTAAGGAGCAAGGTAAACATCGGGACCATCGTCCTCGTTGACGTTGAGCCGGTCCGAAGTCTTACCTCCCTCGACTTTTTACCTCGGTCCCGGTATCCGCACGTGACTTTCAACGTTCCGAGTCCGTCTTCAGCAGTGGGAAGACAGGGACAGAGAAATGAGGTACCGCCCTCTTGGGACTTCGGTCGCCACCACGTGCGGTACCCTTGAGAATAAAGGACCCGGGGTCCTAAATCCGGGTCTCATAATCTGCGCGGTGGGGTACGGTCCTATATTTATGCGACGGAGGCAAGTGGTTGTGCCAATACGGGGCCAGCAAGTGGTACGGAAATTAACCTTGAGGAACCTTCCCCTCCGGCTTTCTCTCCCTGGTAACACCCCTTTTTTCCTCGCGAGTATCTCGGTCGTCCTTGTTGGCCCGGAAGGTAAAATAAGGGGCCCCGGTCTGCGCGGACTCGGGGCGGGGTAGCTACGGTATAAATCTCGATACCCTAGACAAATGGTAAGGGGAGGGAGAGGGGGAGGAGGGTTCCTAACGGTGCGTGCTTGCTTGCTTGCTTGGAGTTCTGTGTGAGCATGCATGCCACGAGGCCCCTCTTTGTTCTTCGAAGGACAACGCGCCGGGCGGCATTCGGCTTGTTTGCTTCGCAATCCTTAGATACTCGCGCCGATGCGATGCAGTTTTCATGAGGCGGTTCCGCTCGCGTCCAAGGTCGCACTACCGCAAAGAGTGTTCGTGTTAGGTCCGCGCGAGCTGAAGAATGAGTTCGCAAGCGAGAAGCTACAAGAATAATCACCGAGCCGGAGATACGATCTCATTTCTTCCAAAGTGGTTCAGATCGATGGCGATGAAAATACGATTCAGATTAATAATCATTGCGAATAAGCCTGGACGATGTAAAGTGTCAACGAAAAAAATTGATACCAAAGTGGATATAGATAAAAAAAAAAACTATCTGATTAATGATAGTTTTTCTTTCATTTCTGCATAACATTGCATTTTAATAAACATTATTATTTTAATATAATTAAACTTTAATTTAATAAGTCATTTATATAAATCTCTCATAAAATATATTTCGAAGTTAACTTATCTTTAAAATTTTATAATTTGAAAATATATCGGCAAATTTTTCTCTTCCACGAGATTCTACAATCAGTGGCGGACAAAAATCATGGAACTTTGCCTGAAACCGGGGAGGAGCCGATCGGACATAAATCCTAATATCCTCTAGACTTAGATGAATAGGTTTTAACGGTGCGTACGGTCTCCACGCGCTCGCACAAGGCCATGCGCTCGCCTTTGTCCGACGAGGACAAACGTATAGAACGTCAGTCATTTTCGATTTTCAAGGTTCAGCCGTGTAGAAAGACTCGCGTATACCTGGGCTTCTCCCTGAGGATTTCCAGGCCGGCTGCCAGGTATCTCAGATTATGTTCGCATCTTCCTTTCGGAGATTTTCCCTCCGCGTCTCTTCCGCGTCGCGTCCACCCTACCTTCTCCTTTCGGCGTATCGTCGAGTTTTCAGCAAATAATGGCCCACTTGATTGTGGGTATCTTAAGTAAGGATGCGAGGGACATCCTCGTCATGGTACACGCTTCACTCGTATCGTTCCACCGGTAGGGGAACACGAGATCTATTGTCGGGGCTCGACGCATCACGTCGCGGAGAAAAGAAATATTGCGGCTAGAAGTGGCACGCATTGTTTGCCCAGCATTGTCACGGAGGTTAATATGAAGTGGTTTGTTGCCGGAATTTTTCGGGATCGCGCGGTTTAACAACAGATGTTCGCTGATGGGCGGAACCGTTCGCCCCCGTGACGCTACATCGCTTACAAACAGCGGGACCGAGTGCTCGAGATTACTGTTTTTATAACTTACAACCATGTCGAACCGTTAGTTAGTTACACATGCAGTTCCCAGGGAAATTTCAGCAATTTTCTGTATGTTCAGAGAGAGAGAGAGAGAGAGAGAGAGAGAGAGAGAGGAATAACTTTTTCTATACAACGAGGGTCAGTGATTTTATGATATTTTTTTTATCTTATGATATTTATAGACAGAGCTCCGAGAACGCGGGCGTCGGGCCTGCACGACGAACTGCATCATCAATCATGAGGATCTTCGTCGATCGCGCAAGGTGCAATTATGGATATCCAGAAACGGGTGGCGGCCTCAAATACAAAGAATCCATTTCACCCTTCCTCGCGTCTCGCGCGCACATCTTTCTTCTCGCCGGTCGCCCCCTTTCTCTCATGTCTCTCCCGCTCGTCTCTCTTCCCCCCTCAGTTCGTCCCCGAGAATCGACCTACGGCTGTTCCTTCGGAAACCATATATTTTTCGTTTCACAGTTCGCGGCGCCGTTGAATGCCCTGCCTCCATTCAGACGAGGGTGCATCTCCGTAGCAGCCGCCAGGTATAAATTCTGGCGTTGGCTACGCGCGCTCGATGGGGTGGGTGGGAAGGTAGGGCAGGGAGAAGAGGAGGAGAAAGATCGGTCCCATGGTAATCGATTACCTCCCCCGTATCCCCAGAATCCCATATAGTGACCGGCCCCATGGCCCGAAGATTGAACCTTCGATAACCGGTGTGCTCCTCTCTCGCGTTCTCCTCTCTTTTCCGTCTCATCCTCTTCTTCCTTCTCCATCTTCATCTCCTCTCTTGCTCGATCGACTCTCCCCCTCGAGTCGGCGGTCGGTGATCTCGTCTATTTTGTTGTGTCGCGCGACGAAGGATATAATTCCCCGAGTCTCGGAAACGCTGCGCTAATTAAGCACACGCGTTGCTTTGGCACCTACTTATAAGAGCATCTTCTCATGCGTTACGATCCTCCGGCGAGTATGTACGATATAAAACAAGGTGCTTAGTGCATGATGTGCCTCGAAATAGCGCGCCGGGAGAAGCAAAAAGAAAATATAATAAATTCGTGAAATATGTGCAATAATTAATGTCGCTGTTAATCACATCGTGATTAGAGTCTTGGGTCACGTCGTTGGTGATTTTGAGTGAATTTTATGGCATGAATTTATGTTAATTAAGTCACAAACGACCTTTCCGCGCTTATACCGCCGGCGAGACGCTGTATGGAGATGCAAGTGTGCAGGACGGATCCTTCGAGGCGCCATTAAAACGCGCCGTTAATTACACGCCACATCGAAATGCGTGCTACGCGCGCACTATGTAAGCGTGCATGATGCGCAAGATATAATTGAGTCGGGCGCGTCTTTGGCCTGCACGTACGTGCCCGTACGCACGTACATACACTCGCGCACACCTGCGTGCATGGCGATCAGACAAACCGCGTAACTTGATATTCCTAGTTCTAATTATAATTCCGCGCGCACAAAACAGCTAATTGAGAGGGCGATGCTACTGCATGACGTCACCTCTCGAATTCCGCAATTCGGATGTCTGCGGGCCGGACCACTGAGCTATCATTTATCTGCATATTTGTACAGCATTTATTGTGAGCAAGCAAGTTGTAAATGGATCATCCTTTGGCGTTAACCGCCGCGGCAATTAGATTTGATCCTCCCTTATCGTTTTCCTTCGAAATAAGCTCGTGATAAAGTCATAGAAAATATGGCTATCGTAAGCCGGCACGTAACTTGATACTAGATCGACATCTCTTTTATCTACCGGCTTGTGTTTTCAAATTCCAACGACCAAGTATTTCGATCGATAATTCAATAATTCACGGAAGGTGAAGGCAGGCGACGTCGACGAAGAGATGACTTAATTAAACTCTCGCTTACATGACGATACAGTCGATACACACAAAAAAGTGAAGTATAAAATTCTCATATAGATTGACATAAAGTGAGTGACAAAAATAATTTCTGAAATGTTAAATTATTGACACCCACGTCCGTCTTGGAACTATTTTTATCAGCAGATTATCCTTCTCGGAAGGCATCTGTCTCCTTCGTAGTATGCGATAAGGTAGGACTAGGAAAACCGAGTGATATTCTTATCGCTTGGAAATTGATACTCGTGCAGCAGTCGAGAAATATATTCGCAATTGGATATATACAGAGAATATTATTTGCTAAATGTGTTCTCTAATTTATCAAAAATTACTGAAAGCTAGATTGTGATAACAACAATAATAATAATAATAAAACTACCTCGTATACACAAATTTAGTAACTTTTAAAGAGCATGTAGATTAAAAACCTGATTAATAATACAGATTCTAGCAAATTCAGTGAACTTAAAATTATGTGAAACACAAAAGATATAAATAAAGTATGAGTAACACGAATAAGTTGTGAATACAAGCGTACACGAGAAATAAATTTTCTTTTAAGACTTACGGAGCACGCGATATAAAATCTACGACTGCTGCCGGTACACGAAAAAGCGGACGTCTCTTTAAGGATCATGTTACAAAATGCCTATCACAGTCGTGTTTTACGGTCGGCCGAAATATTTACGGCAAGCTGAAATCGTGGAATCGGAGACAGGGACGAGAGACGATCGAGACGATCGAGACGGTATCTCGTGTGTTCGGAAGGCGCAGTCATAGGCCGTACAATCACAGCGCATAACGCGAGAAGGACGATACGGCTGGGTGCATAGCGGGGTGCAGCTGCCTCTTCTTCTGCAGCCGGGTAGCCGCATCTGCCGATCTTCCTTCCCACCCCGGTGCGTCGTCCATCCGTCGTCCTCCATCTCATCGGTCTCTCCCCGGTCATCCTCGTTTCGGGCCCGCGGCGCATTACGCGGCACATTTTCTCCGAGATGCATCCTCTTGCAGGATCTTGCGGCACCGAAAAGACCGGCTCTCCGATCTCCTTCCTCGGGTCCACATTCGGGAGAACGTACCGCGCCCCGGTGTAATAACATCCCTCGCGCGTATAATATCTCGGCCCGCGTGTAATATACGAAATATTTTCGTGAACATAGCGGGTGATCATATGGTGCGCGAGCATCCAAGTATCCTGTGCGAATATCAACGCGAGAAAAAGAAACACGTGACCCGTCGGAAGGAAAGCGAAAGCTTACCACATCACGATAACGTACGTAACGGTGATGTTACGCTATGTCAGAGCAGTGCTGAGAATCCGTACATATCTGTCCGGGAGTTTACGAATGATTAAAGTAGTATCGCGTAGCAAAACTGGCGCTGAACATGTATGTTAAAGAATGAAATGAAAATAAGCACACGCGGTGTAATCTAATAGCACGCTATTGATAGTATCGCTACACGTTCGCATCGGTGATGCAAGCCACTTTGTTATTGTATTGCGAGGAAGAAATGAGATCAGAGCAATGTGTTACGACAGGAATCATAATTGAGCGATAGCCATTAGAGGCTGATGCAAGAGGCGCGTAAGACTTATTTCACGCCCGTTGAATTTAATCGAATATATGTTTCGCGCGATCAAATCACATTCAGAGCTATTTCTCCAGTCAGTGTTATTTCTCTCAAGATAAACCTTTTCACTCGTCCCTTGAATTATACACGCCGATGTAAGAAATGAGTCGCGCTCGGTATACATTTTGCGAGATGAATAAACAAGCAACGGTCGTGAATCACGCTTCATATCCTGAATGCGAAAATATGTGGTTTCTCCCCCTTTTCCCGACAGGTTCCCCTACATTAATCCACCGCGCTGCGGTACGAAGAAGAGGGCACGCGGAGTCGATCCACAGACGTTTGTTCATCGTCTCAAGGATAGTTCATCGAGAGCAAGATGTTTGCTAGACGACGAAGAGGAGAGGAGAGAGAATACCGCGCGGGAGCTCTGCTCCCTGTTTACCTTGCGCTTAAGTACACGTTAGTACACGTATTCGGCGAGTTCGCGGCCAGGAGAGACCGAGGGGAAGAAGGAGGGGG